>CM022298.1:683704611-683912182 GCA_011799875.1 Thinopyrum elongatum | reverse complement strand
CCTCTTACCTTTTCCTTTCTTCCCTTCTAGTTCTCTTTTCCGGCGACTGTCGCCGGCGTGATTTGCCTATGCCTGCTCTGGGCAGAGACAAGTGCTGATAACGTGTGAAAGAACGAATTGATCGAACTGTCTTATTCCATTGATGATCACACATTTATACAAGGGGAACCGGCGCTATGAGAAGATGCGCCTGTTCGAAGGGATGCGAGGAGCGGATGCGACGGTTGCCTGGAGAGACTCCCGCACGAACGAGGCAGCGGTTGCCTCGAGAGGATCACGTGCATGCTGTTATTTACAACAAGGATTATCTCTAATAATTCAATCCTAACAGAAATGATAGCGCTTTCATCTTTTTTGTGACATTTGATTGGTCTCGGCACACAAGCTCTTTTTTTGCTTGTTGAGAACTCAGGCACACGAGCTTGGGCTCGTACTTTTCCACATGCGTCTCATTGTACGTACACAGATAATTTTCAGCTCAAAGCTTGCACTCAACCACCATTCGTTTACACATGTGATAGGACCGTGTTAATGTCACATGTCAAATCTATACCTCTATATAGCGTACGGATGGCTTTAAATAACAATTGCTGGATGAAGTCGATCAGAGGGTAGTGAGATGGCAGATCCGAGTGTTGCTGATCATTGGATATTCTCTTTACTACACCTGATTCTGCCACCTGTATTATCTAGAGTATACTATGGTTGGGCTTAAACCCTATGGCCATTTTCCAAAAAATTTAATACACACTTTTACTTTGTTCTAGACTCTTCTACTCCTAACTTCTATACTAGATTTTGTTCTAGACTCTTCTAGAATAGCCTCTCTTATGTTTGCGTTGCGGGAATTTATGCCTTTGGCGGAGATGGATTCATGATCTTCTTATGCGGAGAGGCTGAGGTGGACCAAATGTTGCAAACATTTGGAATTCACATGTTCCTAACAAGATCAAGGTGTTTACATGGCTACTATTCCAAGATCGCCTCAACACGAAGGTTAACCGTGCACACAAACACATCACCTCCAACCACGACTGCCCTTGATGTGCCGCCTCACCGGAGGCTTGGATCATCTATTCATCACATGCCCCCTCTCCGACAGAATTTCGCAACGACTCGGTATCTCCCTGCCCTTTAGCGGAAGCAAGGAGGAGCAAACTTCGTTTGTATATTACAGTACCCGAAGACATTTCAGAGAAATAGTATCAGGAGCCAGAGAAAGCAGTAAACGTAAAGACCCTCTTGACAGTCTTTCCTCATGATTTGGTCCTTCTTCGTCCAACTATCTGCAGATTCCTGCCAGGACGCCAACCATGTGCTGAGTGAAACATCTCGTTTGCCACATGTTTGAATAGTCTTACTCCCCAGTTTAGCGTCTCTCTGTTTTCCTATTTTCCATAGACATTCAGAGCCCATCTCGAAAGAAACTTCATGATTTCCATAGAAGGGAAATATGTGTGATCTATTTTACTAATAACTTGTACACGTGTGATCATGTGAGCATGCCACCAACATATTGGCGGCTCCAGTTCCCTTCATCTTAACGAGTTCCTCCTTGGATATCGGCCTATCATTTACAACCATTGTACATTGTCGACTTCAGACACGATCTTCCTTGGATCATGGCTGCCGGTCCCACTCTTCCATTAAAAAAATGTGTAGTCTGGGTGAATTCCTTGCTAACCGACAGACTATAACCCTAGCCATCTTGATGCTTGCATGAGAAAAGAACATGTGTGTGTATGTGGGTGGGGTGGGGTGGGGGAGGGGGGGGGGCGAGTATACCCTAAGAATGAATGAACATTGAAACCATGTGAGCGGCAGAAAGCATTGTGAGTATGCGGAAGATTTTGCTCTACTAGATAGTGCTTTATAATTTGAATGTGAGCTTTCCTTGTAAATATATGCTTTCTTGCGTCGGTGATGGCAAGGGAGGGAGCTCTAGTTACCTTCTAATAACGTGTGAAACAACTTATGCCACCATCCATGGACATGAGTTATCTTCCTCTCCTCCTGCTTCTCCTTAAGCAACATCAACATACCGACAATATGCAAGTTTTTATTGGGCGCGATAAAGAAGTCAACTGAAGCCGCAGACTATAGCAGGGACCGGGGGGGGGTGAAGGAGACTCTATAGCATCTATGGAGGGTGGAGGGTCAAAGTAGATCCAACTAACAAGTGGAGAAGTATTTACCGCGTGGAAGGCCAAGCCGTGTGTGCATCTTCGAGGACGTGTAACTGAAAAAATGCTATATAAATGAGCGTGACTAGAATGTTCGGTCTAGACAAGGTCAATTGAGCGGGAAAGATGAACAAGGTGGTGAGAACACCACTGATAGGAAAATTAGTAGAACAAGTAGATGGTAGCTCTTGCAAGTACATCGAGCTTGGTTTGTTGAGCAGGGATGATTATTAGCTCATTGACTGTGAGAAAGAATGGGTCTCGAGGAAAGAGGAACGGGGCGGTGCGATAACACGGGGGACTAACTTGTGAGCCTAAATATATGCTTTTGTATCATTTTAATAAGAGCAGATCACCTACACTTAATTAACCTTTTAGAACATTTTCTTTTCTTTTTCTTTTCTTGAACAACTGAAGCACATTAATTCACAACTTTGCTATTCTTCCTTTTCACACAACAACACAACATAGACAGACTGGCATGCAAATCCGGGAAACAAAAATCAAACAATTCATGCACCGCGAGCCAATGTGAATGATGAGGAACACTCTGCTCGTGCGAACTATGATTCATAAGAAAAGAAAATCTTCAAGGATGAGTGGTACAGAGATATTTATGACACTATTAATTAGATTAAGACCACTGATTAGTTCTCACCCAGTGAAATGATAGCGCTTTCTTCTTTTTTGTGATATTTGATTGGTCTCGGCACACAAGCTCTTTTTTTGCTTGTTGAGAACTCAGGCACACGAGCTTGGGCTCGTGCTTTTCCACATGTGTCTCCTTGTACGTACACAGATAATTTTCAGCTCAAAGCTTGCACTCAACCACCATTCGTTTACACATGTGATAGGACCGTGTTAATGTCACATGTCAAATCTATACCTCTATATAGCATACGGATGGCTTTAAATAACAAATGCTGGATGAAGTCGATCAGAGGGTAGAGAGATGGCAGATCCGAGTGTTGATGATCGTTGGATATTCTCTTTACTACACCTGATTCTGCCACCTGTATTATCTAGAGTATACTATGGTTGGGCTTAAACCCTATGGCCATTTTCCAAAAAAATTAATACACACTTTTACTTTGTTCTAGACTCTTCTACTCCTAACTTCTATACTAGATTTTGTTCTAGACTCTTCTAGAATAGCCTCTCTTATGTTTGCGTTGCGGAAATTTATGCCTTTGGCGGAGATGGATTCATGATCTTCTTATGCGGAGAGGCTGAGGTGGACCAAATGTTGCAAACATTTGGAGTTCACATGTTCCTAACAAGATCAAGGTGTTTACATGGCTACTATTCCAAGATCGCCTCAACACGAAGGTTAACCGTGCACACAAACACATCACCTCCAACCACGACTGCCCTTGATGTGCCGCCTCACCGGAGGCTTGGATCATCTATTCATCACATGCCCCCTCTCCGACAGAATTTCGCAACGACTCGGTATCTCCCTGCCCTTTAGCGGAAGCAAGGAGGAGCAAACTTCGTTTCTATATTACAGTACCCGAAGACATTTCAGAGAAATAGTATCAGGAGCCAGAGAAAGCAGTAAACGTAAAGACCCTCTTGACAGTCTTTCCTCATGATTTGGTCCTTCTTCGTCCAACTATCTGCAGATTCCTGCCAGGACGCCAACCACGTGCTGAGTGAAACATCTCGTTTGCCACATGTTTGAATAGTCTTACTCCCCAGTTTAGCGTCTCTCTGTTTTCCTATTTTCCATAGACATTCAGAGCCCATCTCGAAAGAAACTTCATGATTTCCATAGAAGGGAAATATGTGTGATCTATTTTACTAATAACTTGTACACGTGTGATCATGTGAGCATGCCACCAACATATTGGCGGCTCCAGTTCCCTTCATCTTAACGAGTTCCTCCTTGGATATCGGCCTATCATTTACAACCATTGTACATTGTCGACTTCAGACACGATCTTCCTTGGATCATGGCTGCCGGTCCCACTCTTCCATTAAAAAAATGTGTAGTCTGGGTGAATTCCTTGCTAACCGACAGACTATAACCCTAGCCATCTTGATGCTTGCATGATAAAAGAACATGTGTGTGTATGTGGGTGGGGTGGGGTGGGGGAGGTTGGGGGCGAGTATACCCTAAGAATGAATGAACATTTAAACCATGTGAGCAGCAGAAAGCATTGTGAGTATGCAGAAGATTTTGCTCTACTAGATAGTGCTTTATAATTTGAATGTGAGCTTTCCTTGTAAATATATGCTTTCTTGCGTCGGTGATGGCAAGGGAGGGAGCTCTAGTTACCTTCTAATAACGTGTGAAACAACTTATGCCACCATCCATGGACATGAGTTATCTTCCTCTCCTCCTGCTTCTCCTTAAGCAACATCAACATACCGACAATATGCAAGTTTTTATTGGGCGCGATAAAGAAGTCAACTGAAGCCGCAGACTATAGCAGGGACCGGGGGGGGGTGAAGGAGACTCTATAGCATCTATGGAGGGTGGAGGGTCAAAGTAGATCCAACTAACAAGTGGAGAAGTATTTACCGCGTGGAAGGCCAAGCCGTGTGTGCATCTTCGAGGACGTGTAACTGAAAAAATGCTATATAAATGAGCGTGACTAGAATGTTCGGTCTAGACAAGGTCAATTGAGCGGGAAAGATGAACAAGGTGGTGAGAACACCACTGATAGGAAAATTAGTAGAACAAGTAGATGGTAGCTCTTGCAAGTACATCGAGCTTGGTTTGTTGAGCAGGGATGATTATTAGCTCATTGACTGTGAGAAAGAATGGGTCTCGAGGAAAGAGGAACGGGGCGGTGCGATAACACGGGGGACTAACTTGTGAGCCTAAATATATGCTTTTGTATCATTTTAATAAGAGCAGATCACCTACACTTAATTAACCTTTTAGAACATTTTCTTTCCTTTTTCTTTTCTTGAACAACTGAAGCACATTAATTCACAACTTTGCTATTCTTCCTTTTCACACAACAACACAACATAGACAGACTGGCATGCAAATCCGGGAAACAAAAATCAAACAATTCATGCACCGCGAGCCAATGTGAATGATGAGGAACACTCTGCTCGTGCGAACTATGATTCATAAGAAAAGAAAATCTGCAAGGATGAGTGATACAGAGATATTTATGACACTATTAACTAGATTAAGACCACTGATTAGTTCTCACCCAGTGAAATGATAGCGCTTTCATCTTTTTTGTGACATTTGATTGGTCTCGGCACACAAGCTCTTTTTTTGCTTGTTGAGAACTCAGGCACACGAGCTTGGGCTCGTGCTCTTCCACATGCGTCTCATTGTACGTACACAGATAATTTTCAGCTCAAAGCTTGCACTCAACCACCATTCGTTTACACATGTGATAGGACCATGTTAATGTCACATGTCAAATCTATACCTCTATATAGCATACGGATGGCTTTAAATAACAAATGCTGGATGAAGTCGATCAGAGGGTAGAGAGATGGCAGATCCGAGTGTTGATGATCGTTGGATATTCTCTTTACTACACCTGATTCTGCCACCTGTATTATCTAGAGTATACTATGGTTGGGCTTAAACCCTATGGCCATTTTCCAAAAAAATTAATACACACTTTTACTTTGTTCTAGACTCTTCTACTCCTAACTTCTATACTAGATTTTGTTCTAGACTCTTCTAGAATAGCCTCTCTTATGTTTGCGTTGCGGGAATTTATGCCTTTGGCGGAGATGGATTCATGATCTTCTTATGCGGAGAGGCTGAGGTGGACCAAATGTTGCAAACATTTGGAGTTCACATGTTCCTAACAAGATCAAGGTGTTTACATGGCTACTATTCCAAGATCGCCTCAACACGAAGGTTAACCGTGCACACAAACACATCACCTCCAACCATGACTGCCCTTGATGTGCCGCCTCACCGGAGGCTTGGATCATCTATTCATCACATGCCCCCTCTCCGACAGAATTTCGCAACGACTCGGTATCTCCCTGTCCTTTAGCGGAAGCAAGGAGGAGCAAACTTCGTTTCTATATTACAGTCCCGAAGACATTTCAGAGAAATAGTATCAGGAGCCAGAGAAACAGTAAACGTAAGACCCTCTTGACAGTCTTTCCTCATGATTTGGTCCTTCTTCGTCCAACTATCTGCAGATTCCTGCCAGGACCCAACCACGTGCTGAGTGAACATCTCGTTTGCCACATGTTGAATAGTCTTACTCCCCAGTTTAGCGTCTCTCTGTTTTCCTATTTTCCATAGACATTCAGAGCCCATCTCGAAGAAACTTCATGATTCCATGAAGGGAAATATGTGTGATCTATTTTACTAATACTTGTACACGTGTGATCATGTGAGCAGCCACCAACATATTGGCGGCTCCAGTTCCCTTCATCTTAACGAGTTCCTCCTTGGATATCGGCCTATCATTTACAACCATTGTACATTGTCGACTTCAGACACGATCTTCCTTGGATCATGCTCCGGTCCCACTCTCCATTAAAAAAATGTGTAGTCTGGGTGAATTCCTTGCTAACCGACAGACTATAACCCTAGCCATCTTGTGCTTGCATGATAAAAGAACATGTGTGTGTATGTGGTGGGGTGGGGTGGGGGAGGTTGGGGGCGTATACCCTAGAATGAATGAACATTAAACCATGTGAGCAAGCAAAGCATTGTGAGTATGCAGAAATTTTGCTCTACTAATAGTGCTTTATATTTGAATGTGAGCTTTCCTTGTAAATATATCTTTCTTGCGTCGGTGATGCAAGGGAGGGAGCTCTAGTTACCTTCTAATAACGTGTGAAACAACTTATGCCACCATCCATGGCATGAGTTATCTTCCTCTCCTCCTCTTCTCCTTAGGCAACATCAACATACCGACAATATGCAAGTTTTTATTGGGCGCGATAAAGAAGTCAACTGAAGCCGCAGACTATAGCAGGGACCGGGGGGGGGGGGGGTGGTGAAGGAGACTCTATAGCATCTATGGGAGGGTGGAGGGTCAAAGTAGATCCAACTAACAAGTGGAGAAGTATTTACCGCGTGGAGGCCAAGCCGTGTGTGCATCTTCGAGGACGTGTAACTGAAAAAATGCTATATAAATGAGCGTGACTAGAATGTTGTCTAGACAAGGTCAATTGAGCGGGAAAGATGAACAAGGTGTTGAGAACACCACTGATAGGAAAATTAGTAGAACAAGTAGATGGTAGCTCTTGTAAGTACATCGAGCTTGGTTTGTCGAGCAGGGATGATTATTAGCTCATTGACTGTGAGAGAATGGGTCTCGAGGAAAAGGAACGGGGCGGTGCGATAACACGGGGGACTAACTTGTGAGCCTAAATATATGCTTTTGTATCATTTTAATAAGAGCAGATCACCTACACTAATTAACCTTTTAGAACATTTTCTTTCCTTTTTCTTTTCTTGAACAACTGAAGCACATTAATTCACAACTTTGCTATTCTTCCTTTTCACACACAACACACATAGACAGACTGGCATGCAAATCCGGGAAACAAATCAAACAATTCATGCACCGCGAGCCAATGTGAATGATGAGGACCATCTGCTCGTGCGAACTATGATTCATAAGAAAAGAAAATCTGCAAGGATGAGTGATACAGAGATATTTATGACACTATTAACTAGATTAAGACCACTGATTAGTTCTCACCCAGTGAAATGAAGCGCTTTCATCTTTTTTGTGACTTTGATTGGTCTCGGCACACAAGCTCTTTTTTTGCTTGTTGAGAACTCAGGCACACGAGCTTGGCTCGTGCTCTCCCATGCTCTCATTGTACGTACACAGATAATTTTCAGCTCAAAGCTTGCACTCAACCACCATTCGTTTACACATGTGATAGGACCATGTTAATGTCACATGTCAAACTATACCTCTATATAGCATACGATGGCTTTAAATAACAAATGCTGGATGAAGTCGATCAGAGGGTAGAGAGATGGCAGATCCGAGTGTTTGATGCGGTGGATATTCTCTTTACACACCTGATTCTGCCACCTGTATTATCTAGAGTATCTATGGTTGGGCTTAAACCCTATGGCCTTTCCAAAAAAATTAATACACACTTTTACTTTGTTCTAGACTCTTCTACTCCTAACTTCTATACTAGATTTTGTTCTAGACTCTTCTAGAATAGCCTCTCTTATGTTTGCGTTGCGGGAATTTATGCCTTTGGCGGAGATGGATTCATGATCTTCTTATGCGGAGAGGCTGAGTGGACCAAATGTTGCAACATTTGGAGTTCACATGTTCCTAACAAGATCAAGGTGTTTACATGGCTACTATTCCGATCGCCTCAACACGAAGGTTAACCGTGCACACAAACACATCACCTCCAACCATGACTGCCCTTGATGTGCCGCCTCACCGGAGGCTTGGATCATCATTCATCACATGCCCCCTCTCCGACAGAATTTCGCAACGACTCGGTATCTCCCTGCCCCCCCCCCCCCCCCCCCCCCTCTCTCATCGACGATTTGTAGGATGCTTCTCTTCCGGCTGGTCCGGACCACTCTACATGGTATTTTGTTCTCCTATATATCCTTTGGAAAATTTGGGATGCTAGGAATGCCAAAGCATTCAGAGAGATCAGGACCTTCACTCCATTACGATGATCAAGCTCATCATTGAGTACATTGACCTTTTGTCACATAGATTGGTTAGGCAGTGTGACAAGGATGCTGTCTTCTTGTATGTAATCTATGTTTCGCTTGTAATCTACAGCTCGCAGTAGTACTCCTTGAGTAATATAAATAAAGCAGTAGCTATTCTTATTATTTTAAATAAAAAATTGTTGTATGATATACATTAAAACACACCTAGACAAAACACTGTCGATATATTTTTATGCTAGTTTTACATTTTATACTTCATGCATATGCATCAAAATTTCCATTTGTCTATCATAACAATATATATAACTCTGATTGTAGGTATAATTTACTAGTGTCAAGTAGTAGTGGTACAGACTACAGAGGCGGTAAGTAGGGTGAATGTGCATGGATGGCCTGGCAAAGATCAGTGCGTTGCGCCCACACGGTCGATCAAGGCAGTACTAGTATATAGATATATCCGTGTAGCTACTAGGTAGTAGATGGATCATGTGTCGACACCAGCGTGGTAAACATGATGCATTCTGCGAGACGCTCTAATCATTTCTCACCTCCGAACGTGCCTTTGCAGCTGCTTACCGTGAACGCCATTTCACCCAGCCGGGGGCAGGAACGGCGCACCGGAGGGGAGGCACGTCGCTTCCTTTGCCGGGCAGAGCAGGGAGGCGTTTCTCCCCGCCCGACCCAGGTAGTACTACTGGGTGTATCTAATACTAAAACGTGACTTGATACATCCGTATCTACACAAATCTAAGATAAAAATTTTGAGACGAAGGGAGTACTAACCAACAGCCGGGTTAGTACAAGTGTGTAGCCTTGGTTATTGGAATGGATAATGAGCGCGAATTAGCGACAAGAAATAGATTATTGGAATGGAACCCCGGGTTCGTTGATGCAGACCAGACCGGCCATTCGTCGTCTGATGTTTACAGGAAAGGTGCGTGCGTGTGGAAGCCTCAAGTGTGTAGCCTTGGTTGAACTACAGCAGAACCAGGCTGGCAAGTTGCTTAACATTTTCCAAATTCAGGTCAGCATTCCATCGCTTCGGAAAAGAGGGAACAGAAAGGGTCAGCGTTTCAGAAAACAACAACAACAACAACAACAGATGTTTCAGGCACAAATTAAGCTCTGATGTTTTTTTTTAAGAAAAGGAGGAGGACCCCCGGCCTCTGCATCTGGACGATGCATGCAGTCACTTTATTAATTATTCACACAAGACCTTACAAAGTCATACAACAGTAAAACTAAAGCCACCGTCTATGCAACATCTGTCGCTACTCCTATTCAGTTGATATAGGGATGCTGATAGTCTGGGCCTAATACCAAACAGACCTCGCAGCCAAACCTAACATTTAAGACCTGAGGTCCCAAACAGGACGTCTGCCGGGTATGGGGCACCCACCAGTCCGGCGCAATCCACAACCAGGACGCCTGCCGGGTATGAGGTCGCCGCAGCCACCTACCACCAATCCATCTTCAGTGATATACTGCTGCATGTACCTTGCCCGGTCTAGCTGCCGTCGACGCCACCACGACGCCAGACAACGCCACCATCCTGTGTTCGTCCATCATCACACGCCCACCGGCGAGACCCCGCTGCTCCATGCCGCCGAGACCCGCCGTAGTCGACGCGAGAGAAGGCACGCCACACCACCTCACGCCTCTTCCATCCGGTGCCGCAACACAAACGATGCCCCTAATAAGGAACACGACACCGCAGCGCCGCCATCGTCCAATCCGGTGATCTTAGGATTTCTCCCGGAGCGACACGAGCAGGTTGACGATAGTTGCTTGACGATGCCTTCATCAAGGTAACGACGTAGACGCCGCCATCGCCCGCCATGACCGGAGTCGGCTCGAATTTCACCGGCGACTATGTCTCCCCAACTCGCCGCCGGTGCTAATAGTGGGATCCAAGATCCGTCACTACCAGCCTGGCCAACCGCCTTCGATGGAGAAGGCAGCCACCGCCACCATGCCCGGGCCAAGAGACCCGGACGTCCTCGTGCCGCGAAGATTACCCAGAGGGGGATCTCCTCTTGCCGTTGTCGAGACGAGGCGCAGCCGCAGTGGATCTCGATCCAAACCCCTCGGGCCCAGATCAGATCTCATCGCAGCCAAAATCTCATCCGCCAAATGGCCGCCGGAGATCTCCTGGCCACCGCCAACCCGCTGCGCACTGCCGTTGGAGGAGG
Organism: Thinopyrum elongatum; assembly: GCA_011799875.1. Classification (NCBI taxonomy): domain Eukaryota; kingdom Viridiplantae; phylum Streptophyta; class Magnoliopsida; order Poales; family Poaceae; genus Thinopyrum; species Thinopyrum elongatum. The sequence goes on along the minus strand of CM022298.1, from coordinate 683,901,188 downwards.
AGGGAGATGGACGCCGCTGCCCCCACGCGTTACCGCCAGCCGAGGACAGCGCCGCCGCCGCCGCCTCACCACAGGGTCTTCGCACCGCGGCGTCCTCAGTGACGGCGGCGATAGTGGGAGGCGATGGAAGGGGAGGGTTGAGGGCGGTGTGGACGGGGACTCCCCGGGGGCGGCGCGGCGCGGCCGCCTCGGAGGAGAGGGGTGTGATTTGAATATGGTCGCTTCCTTCACGCTGATTCGGATCTTAAAAAATTGGGGGAGAATTTCACTTCCCCGGCCTCTGCATCAACTAGGGATGTATACAGCCTTTTATGTATGGGTACTAGGATTTTTAATCTCGGTTACACCCGAGCCTAGTCCTCAATAAATACGTGAGTACCAGAAAAGCCTGGTCCTCAAGAATAAATAGGAAACTAAATTCGCCTCCGTGAGAATTTGAACCCAGATGTTGGGTTCGTACATCCAATTAAGCTCTGATGTGACGAGGCCATGACTACATACAGGCTGATCGATTGACAAGGCCTTGCTAAATGAACTGCCACAGGCGACTGCCGTCGATGGCAGTGATTCGCGTCGCGTACATACAGAGAGCATTTCCAAAATCCCATAACCCACGCGTTGCAGTCATCGGACCAACCACTAGCTAGGGGGCAGGGCAGGAAACTGTATTTACCTGATGGAAGTAGACGGGGAACACCAACTCACGCAACCTAAAGATTGTAGATTCATACACTGCACACATGAAGAAATTCAGGTAAACATCACAATCGGCACGCCCAAGATTCCCTGTTTTCCTTTTTTCCTTTTTCAAACCAGGTGGAGTGTGCTACCAATGTTCTTATCGCCTTGCATGTGAGAAACAATAGATATCTTCTCCGTGTCCCAGAGTACCAAAAAGTGGCAAATTGGTGCCAGACATTGGCCTAGTCAGCTCCGAAAACCAGAATTGCAAGATTCAGACAAAGAAGACCGTGGTCCGTTAGTGATACGACGACATGTGCGCAGAATCTGGACAGAAAAATGAAGACCTGACTTTACTCAAAACTAACGAGCAAATGGATGGAATTTCATTAGGTGGGAGGAGGCACACGGGGCCATGGCGGCTGACACTGGTTGATAAAGATATGAACAAAACTAAAGCTGGTTTGGAATGCCACCAAGGTGGCAACTTGGTGCCGGACGTTGGCCCGGTCAGCTCCGAAAGCCAGAATTGCAAGGTTCAGACAAAGAAAATCATGGGCGGTGGGTGATACGAGGTCCAAAAATCATGGAATCTGGATAGAAAGTTCAAGACCTGACTTTACTCAAAATCATGGAATCTGGCAGGTCATCCTTGAATAGTTGAACTCCTCCGTGCAGGGATTGTTCTCCTGTATTGTCCTGCATCAACGCTATCATATGCATGGTCATTTCCGCAATTAACGTCGTAAGACCGGACCAACACTTTAGTGTCGTGGATTCTTTTTTTATCTTCATATTGTCTTCGCTCCTTATAAATACCAACACCCAGTGGGCAGTGGCGTAGGTGTGGGGTGGGCAGGTGGTCTATGGAGCACTCTGTAAATCGGCCCGACACTTCACTGTAGCTGTAAAAAAACTATGCTTTACTATAGCTGTAAACAAAACTAGCAGGCTGCAGCGCTCAACGCTCAAGCCAAAAATGCCCAGTACTTCACTGTAGCTGTAAAAAAACTATACTTTACTATAGCTGTAAACAAAACTACTAGCAGGCTATAGCGCACGCTCAAGGCTCAAGCCAAAAATGCCCAATATTTCACTGTAGCTGTAAAAAAAACTATACTTTACTATAGCTGTAAAAACTAGCGGGCTACAGCGCACGCTCAAGGCTCAAGCCAAAAATGCCCAATACTTCATTGTAGCTGTAAAAAACTATACTTTACTATAGCTGTAAATAAAACTAGTAGGCTGCAGCGCACTCTCAAGGCTCAAGCCAAAAATGCCCAATACTTCACTTTAGCTGTAAAAAACTATACTTTACTATAGCTCTAAACAAAACTAGCAGGCCGCAGAGCACGCTCAAGGCTCAAGCCAAAAATGAACGACTGCACGATTTGATTGCTAGCTCCCTTGTTTCCTTTGTACATTCTATAGATGTTGTCTTACCTATCTATGGATGCCCGGACGTGATGCCTAAGTGCAATTATGTCATGTATAATTATACTCATAAAAATTCCAATTTAATCGGTAAGCAATTGTAATTTGTTCACCATGCCATGTTACCTTTATTTGAAGAGATGCCGCTCTCAAAACTATGGATCCAATCCATTCATTCCTATTGCTTTCAACCTCGATCCATGTACTTTTATTTCTTTTATAATCCGAACTATTATTTCTTTTGTTCCAGCCAATACTTTCAAACACAAGTTGCATTAAATCTTGTAAATAACAAGGCTAGTAAGACTGACAATTTTACCAGTTTTGTTGGGGGCCAAGGCAAGTTTTGTATTTTCGTGTGCAGGTACTGATCATTGGCTGCAATTCAAAGCTCCTACGGGTTTCATAAATCTTAAGGTCATCCACTTGATGAAAATTGCTGCTTGCTACAACCATCTGCACTTGGGGGCCCAACACCTTCCTACATTAGAGGAAGCATGAGGCGGCGGCTAGCAACATGTGCACAGGGCAGGCCGAGCCATCGAGGCAGTAACACCACCGACTTTTCATCTCTCTAATTAAAAGTATGATTTCCATTTTCAATTTATAGCATGATTTTGCCTTCAAGGTTTGAATATGTTTAATTGTGTGTGCAAATGGAAAATCAGAATAGATAAATTGAGACAGCTGATTAATGATTACTGTGACTTCATTCAAACTTACAATTGATAAACTAAACTTTTAATATGAGTTGTAAAATTAAACTTATCAATGCGTTCTTTTAATAAATTATATACTAGTATGTAGTGTTTGAGCTAGACAAAATTTGTTTGGGGTGGGAGTGAGGGCAAAGTCTAATTTTTTCCCATCTAAACCCACTCGTAAATAAATTCTTCAAATAGCCGGCCTCTGCTAATGTGTTGGTATGTTGTATCCGTGTTGTAAAGACTTTTTATATCAATTGTACCACCCTAATCCAAAATCTTGTCTATGCCGCTGCTCGCCGTCGCCGGTCTGCATGGTGGGCGCCGCCGGTGGCACCACAGCTTTGAAGCTCCTGGAGCGTTATCGTTGCGCTCGCGTAGCATCTGGGCGCCTTGTATGACGAAGTGCCAGTCCGCCAAGGCGTCCTTGGCGACGCGGGCGCCATCAACAAACATGTGTCGCATCATTGCGCGCCGTGCAGGAAGAAAGCTAGGGTTTAACTGGTGAGGAAGAAGGGAGCGGGGAAGAGAGGTCTTGAGTAGCCAAGGCATGAGACGGCCTTTTATAGCCGCGTCGCGGCAGCTAGCTACAGTGAAGGTATAATGGAGCTGCCCAGCTGTTTTTGCCCTGGTCATGGCGTCCTTCGACTCGAGTCGAGTCCTTGTCATGTAGCGCCTTTGCCGAGCAATGCTAGATCAACGAGCAATGCTACACAGAAAGTCAGTTTGAGCGTTAATGTTACCTACCAGTAGATCCTGGGTTGCCCGTTCGCGCCGCGATTCGCGTAACCGATGGCCCACCTCGTTGTATACTTCATGTATAGTGAAAATGGACGAAACTGGCTTTTTTTCGAAACTTTAACACAAAATGACCTAAATCTGAAAATATTTCACAAACTGGCCCCTTTTCGCATGACGCCCGGGGCTGGGGCGTCATGCTAGAGCATGACGCCCCGGGCTAGGGCGTCATGGTAGCGACCTGTAGCATGGCGCCCCCGGCTAGGGCGTCATGCCAAATAGCATGGCGCCCTAGCCCGGGGCGTCATGCTATCTAGCATGGCGCCCTAGCCTCGGGCGTCATGCAAAGGGCTAGTTTCGAAAATATTTTCAGATTAGGGCCATTTTGTGTTGAAGTTTTGAAAAAGAGCCAGTTTAGTCCATTTTCACTCATGTATAGCTCAGCCCATGTTGCAGAATATGATCTTATTCCGTGTTGTATCTCGCGGGATAACAAAGGGGACTAACTTGTGAGCCTAAATATATGCTTTTGTATCATTTTGATAAGAGCAGATCACCTACATTTAACTAACCTTTTAGAACATTTTCTTTTCTTGAACAAATGAAGCACATTAATTCACAACTTCGCTATTCTTCCTTTTCACACAGCAACACAACATAGACAGACTGGCATGGAAATCCGGGAAATAAAAACCAAACGATTCATGCACGGCGAGCCAATGTGAATGATGAGGAACGCTCTGCTCGTGTGAACTATGATTCAGAAGAAAACAAAATCTGCAAGGATGAGTGATACAGAGATATTTATGACACTATTAGCTAGATTAAGACCTCTGATTAATTCTCACCTAGTGAAATGATAGCGCTTTCATCTTTTTCGTGACATTTGATTGGTCTCGGCACACAAGCTCTTTTTTTGCTTGTTCAGAACTCAGGCACACGAGCTTGGGCTCGTGCTTTTCCACGTACGTCTCACTGTACGTACACACATATAATTTTCAGCTCAAACTTGCACTCAACTACCCTTCGTTTACACACGCTATAGGACCGAGTTACTGTCATGTGTCAAATCAATACCTCTATATAGTGTACGGATAGCTCTAAATAATAACCGTTGGATGAAGTCGATCCAGCCGGCATGGGCAGAACACCAAAGCGGGAGAGGGAGGAGGTGGATGGGCTCGAACTAGCGGCGCAGAGAGGGGAAGGTGGATGGGCTAGGGTTGCAGGATGCCGGCCGGCTTAAATAGGCGAATTTGATCTCGGGCGGCGAGCCGAAGCAGCGCCACGCAGCGTTCACACCGCGGCGATGGACGCACCGTCCGTCGGACCGATGGGTTTCCAGGTGTTTCCGCGTAGGACCCCGCCGTCAAACCGGCGTGGCGGGCATGCCCGGGCGCGCCCGAGCGCCCCCATATCCGCCCCATATTTTGGGCTGGATATGAGGGTTGCCGGTAAGCCTAGGCGTTTGAGGCCCGTTTGGGTTGAAAAATCATTACGGGTCATTGACCGGGCAAACCGTCCAAGAGTTTGAGGCAGGTTTGAAGCGCCCGGCTGTAAATGCTATAAGAGGGTGAGTGCGCATGGATGGCCAGCCAAATGATGAGTGCATTGCACCCACACGATCGAGGCAGTAGTACTAGTATATACTAAGATATATCCGTGTAGCTACTAGGTAGTAGATGGATCATGATGCATTTTGCCATACGCTCTAGCTCTAATCATTTCTCACCTCGGAGCGTGTCCCTTTGCTGGTGCTTAGCGTGAACGCCATTCCACCTAGCGGGGCGAGCCAGGCGGGGGCAGGAACGGCGCACCGGAGGGGAGGCACGTGGCTTTCTTCGCCGGGCAGAGGCGAAGAGCAGAATGGCGTTTCTCCCCGCGCAAACCAAGTACCCAACCGCCTGGTCTGGTGGTGCGTCGCAGGTGTCACTGCCCGCCGGCGCCGGGTTAGCTGCTGTTGGGGTCTGGTCTCTGGTGGTGTCACATACGTGATGCTTGCAACAGAATGGTGCTCTGAAACGGGCAAATGCAGGCTGCAGGCTGCAACCACCAACAGCCAGCCTGGTGAAGCTCCAGCCGACGCGCGGGCGGGCTAGTGCTAGCTACAGCTCCCCACCACGCGAACGAGCGAGCTTCGCTTCAGCGCCACGCATCACCGGAAACGTGGCCTGTACCTCTCCATCCAATCGCCCATCGACTTTGACCTGAATGGAGACTGGGGGATAGATAGCTTGAGCAGCAAACAACATATGGATAATGAGCCTGCATTAGCAACAATAAATAGATTATTATAGGCCTGGAGTTGAGGGTTCGTTGATGCAGACCACACCGGCCATTTCGTCGTCTGATGTCTACAGGAAGGTGCGTGTGGAGGTCTCAAGTGTGTAGCCTTGGTTGAACTAGGCCAGAACCAGGCTGACAAGTTACCTAACATTTTCAAAATTGAGGTCAGCACTCCATCGCTTTGGAAAAGAGGGAACATAAAGGCATCAGAAAACTAACAAATACTAGTAACAGAGATGTTTCAGGCACCAAATTAAACTCTGACGAGATGAGGCCATGACCACATACACGGCAATTGACAAGGCAGTGCTAAATGAACTGTAACAGGCGACTGCAGTCGATGGGTGTGATTCGGCATCGTGTACAGAGAGCATTTCCAAAATCCCATCACCGGCGCGTTGCACTCATCGGACCAACGGCTAGGGGCAGGAAACTGTATTTAGCCGATCAAAGTGGACAGGGAACACCAACTCACGCAACCTAAGAGTTCTGCTTCCATACACTCGCACAAGAAGAAATTCAGTTAAACATCACAATCAGCACGCCCAAAGTTTTCCTTTCTAAAACCAGGTGGACTGTGCTAGGAATGTTCTTATCACCTTGCATGTGCTAAACAATCAGACATCTTCTTTTGTGTTCCAAAGTACCAAAAAGTGGCACAGGAATCTGTTGTGTCACGAAAGACCATACTGTTTTTTGTTTAGCTATAAGCTGGTTTGGAATGCCAGCAAGGTGGCAACTTGGTACCCGATATTGGCCCAGTCAGCTCCGAAAACAAGAATTGCAAGATTCAGACAAAGAAAACCATGGGTGCATGGAATGCTGACAGAAATATGAAGACCCGAATTTACTCAAAACAGAGGAGCAAATGGATGGAATTTCATTGGTGGCTGACACTGGCAGATAAGATATGAACGAAACTAAGCTAGTTAGCTTCATCTACATAAAAAAAAAAAGGGAAAATGACAATGCTGGCGCTATGGTCACCTGAATCCAGCGTAATTTTGGTGCTGACCACTGTTTGGATTTGGAAAATGCTTCGATGATAAATTTGCTAAATGCGCCATGTCGATAAGTAGGCACCACGTTCTATTTGGGCTTCGAGCTGGCTTGATAGCCCATTTAAATATATTTTTAATAAGTAGATAGAAACATCTTTCAATACACTGATGCTAAATGCCTTCATAACTTCGAAATTCAGCAAAAATATATTAGGTCTCGTGGACGGGCAAAATTCCCTTGACTAACCCACCAGCTAATCTTCCTTGAAAATAAGATTAGCGACACACGATGATCGACCGCAACCACATGAAAGGGCAACTGGTTATCATTGTCACTTCACAACATTTCCCTCAAGTAATAACGTGGAACCCATGTATACATCGAAAAGGGAAAGACAATTCCCCAATGAGCTCCACTAATAGAGAACGGCTAAAACAATATACTACTACCAATAGGAAAGCTAAAAGTGACAATAATGCAACTAGAATTGCAAGATTCAGACAAAGAAAATCATGGTCGATGGGTGATACGAGGTCCAAAAATCATGGAATCTGGACAGAAAATTCAAGACCCGACTTTACTCAAAACAGGGGAGCAAATGGATGGAATTTCATTAGATGGGACACCCTGGGAGACAAGATATGAACAAAACAGAATTTCATTGGTGGCTGACATTGGGAGATAAGATATATGAACAAAAAAAAGATATATGAACAGAATTTCTTCGTAAAAAAAAAGGTATATGAACAAAACTAAGCTAGTTACCTTCATCTACAAACAAGGGAAAACGACAAACGCTGGCGCTACGGTCACCTGAATCCAGTGAAATTTTGGTGTTGACCACTGTTTGGAAAATGCTTTGATGCTAAATTTGCTAAATGCGCCATGTTGATAAGTAGGCACCATGTTCTATTTGGGCTTCGAGCTGGCTGATGGCTTATTTAAATATTTTTAAGTAGATATAGACATCTTTCAATGCACCGATACCAAAAGCCTTCATAAGATCCAAATTCGGCAAAAAAATAATAGGTCTCGTGGACTGGCAAATTTCCTTAACTTACCCACGAGGTAATCTTCTATGAAAATAACATTAGTGACACCAGATGATCAACCGCAACAACAGGAAAGGCCAACTGGTTATCATTGTCACTTAACAACATTTCCTTCCAAGTAATGTTGAACGGCAATTCCCCTATGAGCTCCACTAATAGAGAACGGCTAAAACAATATATACTACTACCAATAGGAAAGCTATCAGTGACAATAATGCAACTAGTAAAATTCATGGCAAGTTCGGCCCTGTGCTGAGAGATGTGTTGACGCTGAGAGAGCCTCGTAGAGCAATGGCAAGTGCTTCATGTTTTCACTTTAAGCCACCTAACAACGAAAAGTTAAGGGAGACAACTTCCTCCTTGACCTCGTTTTTAAATGTTTTGATGCTTGCCGGCAAATTTGAGTTAGCTCAGCATATGATTGATGTTGTCATTCTGGTCTGCGCAGTGCAAGCAACAATTTAGTCTCGAATGGTTGTCTTACTGCACCCGCGTACGAAACTGATGGGGGCGTCACCAAGGAGAAAGGTGAGAGCAGGCTGGGGCGATAACCCCCCAAAATGTTCCATTTGTAGTTCGACGGTGTTGGCGGCAGCTCGAGTCGCTGGTCGCGTTCTGGACAATCAGCATATGGAGACGGCTCCGGCGAGCATCCTCTCGTGCCATGCTTGAACAAGACATCCCCTTGCCAGAAGCACAACGTCTTATCGCCATTGTCAAACCATGCGCTCGTCGGTACGTGGTCGTTGGTGTATGTCGTGAAGCTGTAGCGCAGATGCCAACACAACTTGATGTCATCAATGTCGGCCCATTGGTCCTGCGATGGCAGCGACATAACCCATAACTGGAGGGTCAGGGGGAAGCAGGGCGCTTTCACGGCAAGGCATAGCTGCCCGCTCATCTCGAAGGCCTTCACCAACGGTTCCAAGGGAGCACGTTCGAGGCTGCCGCTGACCGGGAGACGGCATATGTGGTGGTCCTCGGTCGCCACGTCGACCACCAGCATCCCGCCAGGACGGCCGTCGATCACCAAGTACAGCTTGCCATCGACGAGCATCGGCGGCAAGGTGCGCACCAGGGGGCACCCGGAAATGTATGATCGCTCGCGCCACTCGAGCCACCTGCCGGCGCCGCCGCCTAAGGTGCACACACTCTGGTGGACTTTGATCGGGTTTCCGAGGATGCCATCCCATGGTGGCAAGTAGGAGAAACGGAACAACTTGTGCTCCTTGGTTCAAGGGCTGAACCCCAAGGCGAAGTGATGGTAGATTGTAAGCTCACGCACACTCGTTCCAGATCCTCAAGGGAGGCGCCTTGGCAAGCGTTGCGGTCTCGCCGGTGACAGGGTTGCAGATGAACGCCGGCGCATCGAGGCGGAGTCGAGGGCGAAGCAGAGGAGGCCGTTGCAGACGTTGGAGAGGCTGTAGCCGCTGGGGATGGCGACGCGGCGAGGCATGGGCGTGGTCGTCGACGAGGAGACGCAGAAGAAGCTGGCCTCGTCGGACCTGCCGTGCTCGCGGCTCTCCATGACGAGCAAGGCCTCCGGCGGGGCGGAGACGTCAGCCTCGACGTGGAGTCCGCGGAATTGCCACAACTTGAGGACGTGGCTCTGCGCGACAGCCGTCTTGCTCTGGCCAGGCGGCAAGGATAGCAGGCCAAGCTCTCCTCGTACACCATCGGAACCAGTGCCGCATGCAGCTCCATCCTCCATGACGAGCAAGGCCTACGGCTGCTCGATGGACCTGCCGTGCTCGATGGATCGGCTAGCTGCTCCGATGAAGCAGACGAACGAAATCGAACACGACACAAACAATTTATCAGTTTTGCTAGAACTCAACTAGATGAGATATGATTTGGTCTTATTCATCTTTTATAGCCATGGGATGTGATGCTATAAGATGCATGTGTGCTGACGTGGGTTGTATCTGTTCTTGTTGTTCAGATGAATGAGACCATATTATATCTCATCTAGATGAGTTCTAGGTACTCCCACAATTTATATACGATCGGAGACGCGCGGCTTGGACGACACGATCGACAGCGCGACCGACCTAGTTTGTTAATGACTAGGAAAATCTTGTTAATGACTAGCTTGTTAATTTGAGTCCAACTAGGAATAGGAACCCCGACTACATTTCAGTAGGCTGCTTGACGGTTTGGTGCCGAGCTCGAGCTGATGTCGGAGGAAGTCGCGTTTCGGCCGCTCTATATAATCTCAATGGAACTCAACTCCTCTCCTTAATTCTGTATTCTCCACGCACGCACAAACACCTAGCTTCTCCTCCGTCTGCATACGGGAGACGAGGAGCAGCCTGCGAGAAGAGCCAGCTGGCCGGCGACATGGCGACCCCGGAGTACGTCCAGATCGTCGGTGCGCCGTCCCCGCTCCCGGTGGCCTGGCTGGAGGGGGACGTCCTCGCCGAGTACCTGCAGTTCCTCGAGGAGGCGGAGGAGGCCGCGCCCCTTCCCGGCGTCAAGTGGCTGGAGGGGGACGTCCTGGCCAACTTTCTGGAGTTTCTCGGAGAGGACGAGCGGGTCGTGCACTACGGTAGCAGCAACAGCAGCAGCGGAAGCAACGGCGGCGACTTTATGGATGAGGAGGAGGACGACGAGGAGGAGATGGCGTTTCTGCTGCGGCACATCACGAGCCTCCCGGCGGTCATGGCGCGCGTGGCCACCTCGGTGCAAGATTAGTCGAGACGGCCTGGTTCGAATCAGAGTATTTAACGAAAAACTACTACAATTCGTGAAACCGTACCCACAAACTACCACTTTACAAATTTATGCCGAAAACTACCATTTTCTTATTAATTTTTCCCTAAAAACTACCATATCTGTAAATCGACCGATTCATCCATTTTAAACGCGCTCAGGTCCACTTTACAAATGCAATCAGGTCCCTACAATTTTTTTAAAAGCAATCGGGTCCCTGTAAAATAAAATAAAAACAATCAGGTCCCGCTGGCGAGCTCGTCAGCGGCGGCGGCAGCAGCGGCAAGCAGAGGCATGCGGCAGCGGCGGCGGCGGCAAGCGGGAGTAACGGCAAGCAGCGGCGGTGGCGGAAGCAAGCAGCAGCTGCGGACAGCAAGCGGGAGCGACGGCAAGTAGCAGCAGCAGCAAGCGGCGGTCGCGCATAGCTAGCTAGCTCCGGCTGGCCGCAGTGCGTGCGTGAGCTAGCCAGCTAGCTAGCTCTGGCTGCGTACCCGTCGTGAACTAGCAGCTTGGGCCGGCCGCGGTAAGCGCGTGAGCTAGCTAGCTAGCTCCGGCTGCCCGTCGGGAGCTAGCTAGCTCTGGCTGGCTGCGCTAATCTGTTTTAATTTTTGACTAATCAGTCATTAAGTCGATGTGGTAGTTTTTAGTTAAAGATTAGAGAAAAAATGGTAGTTTTTGGCACAAATTTGTAAAGTGGTAGCTTATGGACACGGTTTGATGAATTGTGGTAGTTTTTTGTTAAATACTCTTCGAATCAAGATATATGCTAGCTTTCATGTTTTTGTTCTGGACAAACGTCTTTGAAGACGAAGACGGATGTACTGTTATCTCTGACACATGCGTATTACATTACTGCATGACCTCAGTTTTTTTTTTATCATGTTGGATCAGAGAATAATGCATTTTAACTATTCGGGGTTGCTTCTTTGTATGACAAAAGGGTTGCATTGGAAGCTATGATCAGATTATAGGCGAAATCAAGCTTAGAGCAGAAAACTTCAACTGTAGCTCTATTTTTGAAGGTCGGGCTTCTAATTTGAAAGCTCATTCGTTAGCCAAGTACTCTCAATCTTTAGATCGGGGCTGCGATGTTTGACTCGGACAACCCCACGATTCTTTTTGTATTCCAAACTCTGTGATCTTTGAGCAATAAAGACTTGGCTTCCCTCAAAAAAAATCAGGATTGCTTCTTTGTATGACAACAAATTCGGGATTACCACGGTGGGATATGAAGAGCTATATGCTGCGTCACATTTTGAGATAGAATAGAAAATAATAATATCATTAATTTGCCACATTTCACATCTTAAAAATGGTTCATACGGTACACATGGTGTCTAGATGAAAGTTTCAACTTGATAAAAGTTCATGTTTGTTTGGCAGAACTAATTCTTGCATTACTAGAAATTAAGTGGTACAATCTTGTCCAACAATTTCCATAACATCATCTGGGCCAAAGCATAGCCAAACAGCTGCTCGGCCATGCAACCTACCAAAACTGCCATGGACTAGCCCTGTTTCTGCTCCGACGAATACGAGTAATGCAAGAATCGCATCCCCAAAATGATATTGATCTCTCTGATAATAAAAGGCATACTTTGACTTGTTCTCCTCTCTGCTTTTGATCATAGCAACGGCCTCCTTGCAGTACGATTCAGTATCAATAGGCTGATTGCACAACTGGAGAGCCTTCTTTCATTGACATGAGTTCAGCTCAAGTACATCTGACCAATTGTAAAGATGACGACAAGAACTGAAGATTACAGAGCCACCATCGTCCCTAAGAAACATACCTCACCCAGCAGTACCATCCAATAAATGATACAACACCGTCATCTCGACTTGCCCTTCATGGTCCAGACAACCATTTTGGTGACTTGGACGCGGTGGGGTGGACAATCCTCACACGTTGACTTGGAAAGTGAAAATAAGGTGCATCTTGAAAGATGATCGGACGAATCAGCGTCAGTACCTCAGAATTCCTTAACAGCATTTCACACTTGACCCCATCACTGAACACAACGGTGATCACCCATCCAATCCTTGGTCCCATAACCACGCAGTCACCAGAGACAGAGGATCCTACTCTTGAAAGCTGCTTGGTGTTGACATCTCTATTATACTATCACCAGAGTTTGTCTCCGAGTTCACCTGCCTTTTAACCCCAACAATGCGGCCCAACTGACCTGAGGGATCAGACACAGGGCAGACTATGCCCCTATCAGGAAACCCCCTCCTTCAGATGTAAGAAAATAATCAATCTTACCAATGCTACCGTCCAAGCTTTGACAAGATGCTCTGTGCATGGTCGTTGTACCTAAACTCAGATTCTTCTCACTGTCACTCATTCCAGTGTATGACTCACACTCTCAGTCAGTCACAAACAAATAACTCCTTACAGACCCTGCAACATCACACTTTCTCATTTTCATGTGATAGAAAACGTTCAATATTGTTAATGATAATTAGATTAAATCCATTCCCACATTTTTGTAATAAGCTGTGCTATGTGATAATGTGACAGACTAAAGAACAGTCTTTGAACAGCAGGTTAACGTTTGGACCAATGTGTATGGCCAGCACGCTTGATGCAAAAGGAGAAATCCCTGATGCACTACCACTAACAGCCAAAGGAGATTTGCCCAGACAGGATTGAAGCTAAACCTAAAGCCGAAGGAGATGTGCCAAGATATCAATCTATGGCTAAAGCCAATGCCAAAGGAGAATTGTCCAGGGAGCGATTTTTTTTTTTGAGAGGAATAGCATCTATTCCATTAAACCTGGTGCACCATATCAGTGTTCACCAGGACCGAAACAAATTCAGGGGCATCCACTGCCCTGACGGAGAAGGGCGCATCAGCCGACAGGCCAAACTGTGCCAAGGCATGAGCTACCTTATTACAATCACATTTACAGCACTTGAAATCATAGGATTCGAAAGATGCATGGCCTAAGCTCCTCGCTTCCCCGAAGAGAACGCCAAGCTCAGCAGCATCATGGTCGCGGCCCTTCAGCGCCGAAACCATTTTCTGGCAATCCAACTCGAGGAAAATGCGTTGAGCTCCCAGATCAGCGGCTCCCTGGACTATTGGAAGTAACAGCATATGTAACGAAGGATATCAGAAGAACTATACGTACTTTTGTGAAAGGAGATTAGCTAAACTATAGGTCGGTTCTGCCAAAAGGAGATTTGCCCAAAATATCGGTAGGTTTTGCCAAAGGAGATTTCCCAGAAAAACTACAGAACAGTCACTGTCTGAAATGTTCAGTGCCAAGGGAAGTTCCAGAAGAAAAACAGAACAGTCACTGTGTTAAATGTTCAGCGCCAAAAGAGATTTGCCCTAAAACTAGGAATCGCTTGTTAAAGGAGATAATTTCCAGAGGAAAGTTCAACTGAAATATGTTCGCTTTCGATGATCACCAGACATGAGTAGTCATCAGAGCCACCCGAAGATCAACATTCATCAAGAAAGCAACCAACAACTGTTCAGATAAGTTGATACTCCAACCATATCAGAAGAATGTTAACCCAACTGTTCGTCTTCTAGAACACCATTCAAGTAGAGAATTAGACTAATGTGTTTGCATAGTTTCAATAAACATGGTTATAAGTTAAAACAGTTAATTAAAAACCACGGTGAAAAGAAACTGAAAGGATCAGGATCATTTTATTTGCTAGAACATTCTAGCATACAATAGTAGAAAGTAGAGACACTTACGAATCTAACAATATAAAAGCAGATCGAGTTGCATACTTTTCAAAGATTTGCCGCATTCGCCAATGCTAATAATCATGCAAAGGCATTCATATACTACATACTATAAACAGCTGCCTGATGATTTATTCAAACAAGGCGCCCAAGAAACTCTAAATCGCAAAAGAGGATGCCGATTGGACCTGAAATGAGAAGAATTACTCGAGTCTGGAGTATTTATCCTATATAGATCCCTATCGAATGGAACTCCATTCATCCACTCCCACTCTTTCAATTAGAGATTGCTTAAACTCCTTGGCAATATCTGGAAATTAACAGAAACAAGACAAAGATGACTCTCTGAGTTTGTTACCTTGAGATGTCTCCCTGTCAAGCGCCTGAGCTGCCATGTCCTTATCATCTGTTACTGCACCTTGCAGGATCTGTCAGGCTGTCACTCTTTGCTTTGTTCCATGATCATTTCTCGCCTTCCTCGTGGCTATCACTGGGTGGAAGCTGTGTGATTGGCAACATCTTCAACACGTTCGGACCCAAGCTACAACTGGAGTAAACTAAAAATACATGTGAGTGAGTGTTGGTTAAACCCATGCCTTTATAAACCTAATGACCATGTATGCCGGGAGTCTGAGTGCAATTTCCTCCGAAGAGAAATAATCAGTTCTATCTACCACATAGAATAAAGTTATCAGCAGAACTTTAGAAGGTTTCTAGCACATTCATACAATAAGTGGACACTTAGAACAGCTCATTTTTGTGCACCAAGTAAAGTACAACTCATTTTATGCATCATATTAGACGGCAGTGAAAGAGGCGCATGGCTGATCCTGGCATATCTCAAACCCATGCAAAGTTTAATAAAGAAGGGCTTCTCACACAAGTATATAAGCAATATTTTTATTTCAATCGCAAAGGAATCATTCAACGATCACTCAAATAGGTGGCGTCCAGATTTTTAGAAATATAATGAAAAACTACTAGCTGCTGACAATAACATACGACAAAACATTTAGTGAAAAACACATGCTTGACTCCCAACTCCCAAGACAACGAAGGCAGAACCATGTTCATCATCTGCAAACGAATAAGCCAGTCATGACAGCAAAGTCCCAACATTTCCTATTCAATGCATATAGTAACATGACCGTTCATCATTTCTTGTGAGACAGATCTCAAATATTTTAACAATAATATCGGTTTTGTAAAGCTTTTTCCAGTTGATGCTTCAGTTACACGCAGAAGAAACAATCTGATGAGCAGTTGAGATATAAAAAAATATTATATATCTCTAAAATATTCAAAATCTTAATATTTGAAGCAATCTTAACTGAGACTCAAAATCATTTAGCTCAAGATCAAATAACCCAATATGAAGTTTCAGCAACTTTAGTGCAGCATTTCAATAATTCAGTAAATATGATTGAGAGTTAAATTACTTATTTAATATAGTAAGTTCCCAAATCTACTTCCAATGAAGCATTTACAATAAGCAGAGTTGAGGATTAGCACATCAGTATTATCTTCTTGCTTATCAGGATTATCTCAGCCTCTACCTCATCTGTTCTATTAGCACATCAGGATTATCTTCTTGCTTATCCCCATCGCATTTACTATTCAAAGTTGGGGAACTGGCAAAAGGTACGTCACTATGCAAAGAATACATTGCTATGCCAATGACTCTGGACACAAACAGCTGGATAGAACTTCAGAAATGCTCAGAGTTATTTATGTAGAGAGACAAGTTGTCTAAGAATGATTACCTTCTCTTCCATCACTAGGCTAAACTCCATTAGCAAAGATATGTAGACCGTCGTAGTGCCAATTAATATTGCTCATCTTTATGTGATTCTTGTCAGGTCATACAGTGCAGCCATCAACAACTACGGTCTTCTAAAAGTCATTGCACTCCTCATCGCATTCCTTCACTATTACAGTGACAATATTTATCAGATTTGGTGAACATGCAATATTATAGTGCTATATACAATTCATTCCTAGTGGAAGACTTCGTACCACCATATAAGTGCACCATCTGTTACATTGCCAGTCAATTTAAACTTATCCCGGCAGAGCTAACCATCCCCCACAAGAAAAGCTTGTAGCTTGTTGCCACTCTGTACCCAGCTATAGGCTGGATTTTTCTGTACCTTCCTGGATTTCATTAATTTCCTGATCTTGTTTGCTTCATTCCACCTACCAGCCTCAGCGTACATGTTTATCAGCAGTGTGTAGTAACCCGAATGCTCTGGCTTCAACTCAAACAAATGTTCTGCTGCATATTGTGCTACTTCAATGTTTCCATGTATTCGACAAGCCCCAAGCAGTGCTCCCCACACATCGGAATTGGCATGAAAAGGCATGTCTAGGATTAGTTCAACAGATTCAGTCAGTTGTCCAGTACGCCCAAGAAGATCAACCATGCAAGCATAATGCATTTGTTGTGGCTCTAAATTTTGGGCACGCATTTGACTGAAGTACTGTTTTCCTTTCTCAACAAGCCCGCCATGGCTGCATGCTGACAGCACTGCGATGTAAGACACATGATCATAGTCAACACCATCATCCTTCATCAGATCAAACAAATGGAAAGCAACATCAATTTGGCCGTGCATTCCATATCCCATGATCATGGTATTCCATGAAGCAACATCCTTCTCTGTAATCCTATTGAAGATCATTCTTGCAGTATCCAGCATTCCACCTTTAGTATACAAACCTAGCAGTGAATTAGCCAGAAAGGGATGATTACTTTGTAATCTCCTTACTAAAACACCATGAATTTCTTTCCCTTGTTTAAATGCACATAAATTGGTACATGCAGTCAGTGCACCCATGAAAGAAATAGCATCATACTCGATTCCCGCAGACCTTATCTCCTTAAATAGATTAAGAGATTCAAAACTCCATGGACTCTGAGAATAACCCAGAAGCAACGCGTTGTATGACACATCATCCTTCTCTGACAAGTCAAAAATATTTTGCGCCAAGCTCAGCTGCCCGCACTTCACGTACATATCAATCAAAGCATTCGATATGAATAAGTCAAATACTAATCCTGTACGGATCGACCATGCATGGATCTGTTTCCCTATCTTTAGAGAGGACATCCTTGAGCAAGCTGGAAGTACATTCACCAGGGTTATTGAATTTGGTCGTTCTCCATCCTTTTGCATCTTGATAACAAGACGGAATGCCTCAGTCTCAGCTCCATTTTGCACAAGATTAGCGATCATTGCATTCCATGACACCACATTGGGTACCTCAATCTTTTCAAAGACAGTGCAGGCTTTCTCCAGAGAACCAAGTTTGGCATACATATCCACAAGTGAATTGGCAACAAAAATATCTGAGTCCATTGCTCTTTTTATACTATACCCATGCACCTCCCTCCCCAGATCAAAATAACCAAGCTCAACCAAAGCAGGTAGCAAACTTGATAATGTGATAGACCCTGGCATGACTCCACACTCTGACATTTCCCTAAACATGGCCAACACATCTCCATAAAGCCCTGAATTAAGAAAACAACCTATGGCAGAATTCCAAGAAACCTCATTTCTCTCTGGCATTACTTCAAACACCTGCATCGATGCCTCCACTTGACAAAACTTCCCGTACATATCAACCAATGCATTTCCAAGATTGAGCACGGAGTCCAGCCCGGTCTTCAGCGCCAGTCCATGCAGAGCCAACCCAAACCCCTGCTCCTGCTCCACGCCACAGGCAGGCACGACCGAGACCAAGCTCGCCACGCTCACAGGGACCCCGCTCCCCATCATACCGACCAATCCCCGCCTCGCGTCATCGAACATCCTGTTGGCCAAGAACGCCGAGACGAGGGAGTTCCAGGAGACGACGTCCCGGGCCGGCATTTCATCGAACGCCCTGCGCGCGTCACGGGCCGAGCCACAGGCGGCGTAGAAAGAGACGAGCGTGTTGCCCGCGAAGACGTCGGCGAGGTGGCCGCTCCGGAGCGCGGCGGCGTGGAGCTCGAGGCCCTTGGCCGTGTGCGCGCCGGCGGCGGCCGCGGCGGCGGCGGCGTGGAGGGCGAAGGGGAAGGTGCGGTCGTCCGGGCTGACGGCGGAGCGGAGCATGAGGTTGTAGACGCGCAGGGCCTCGGCGGGGAGGGAGGCCGAGGAGAGCGCGCGGGAGAGCGAGTTCCAGAGGAAGGCGGAGCGGAGGCGGAGCGGGTGGTGGAGGAGGAGGCGGCGGGAGGAGGGCAGGTCGGCGACCGCGGCGTAGGAGAGGATGAGCGCGCCGGCGAGGGGCAGGGACGCGGCGAGCGCGCCGGATGTCAGGGCGGCGGCGTGGGCGCGCCGGAGGAGGTTGCCGGCGCCGCCGCATTGGTGGAGGTGGAGGTGGAGGACGTGCGCGTGCAGGGACGCGGCTGTCGAGCGCTCGGCGGGAGCGCGCTGCTGCATAGCACACGGGAGTGGGGATTCGCTCCCCTGTTCCGGAGATTCAAATGAGAAATGGGCCATTTTTGGTGATTTATCTAAGTCCACCAAAGTATTTGGTGACACAAATATAGTGCATATACAGATCTGTAAATGTAAAATAAAATGGTAGCAACATGCACCCTCATATTAGGGTTATTGTGCTCCGGTGGCGACTCGCTCACTGGCAAGAGTTTCCACCGGCAATCTCTACCGTCTCTCTGTTCTGGCTCTCGGACTGAACAAGGGGGTAGCGGGCATGTCTTCCTGGCCTTGGTACTGGTGCGAAGACGATCGGTTCTAGCGAGGATCTTCTCGACAAAAATCCTAGCAATGGGCAGTGTCTGGTGAGGCGATTGGATTGATGATGATATTGAAAACATGCTTCGGCATTTGGATCTTAAAGACGACGAGCTTGATGATATGGTGCTTGGGTCCGAAAAGGTAAAGAAGTTTGAGGATGACGAAGGTGGCTAGTGATTGGCGAATTAAACAGTAGGAGGCACAGGAACCAAAATTCAGATAAGTGGGTGAGAACTTCTTTGTTTCTCAAATGCACTGCTTGGGTGACCTGAAAAGAAGCAAGTTAAACTATATTGACTACACTACCCTTGAAAATGAAAAACTACAAACATATTACTTTGTAAAAATATGATTACATTTTCCTAGAACTCCGACCAAACAAATGAAACGAATAGAACACACTGAACTTTAAATAAAAATGGCCTAATTCTTATTTATCTTTTGAGGGAAAGTCAATTTTCCTGGTGATTCCTACTTGACGCCCGCAGGAGTCAACTAGTTGGCCCATGCGGGCGTCCGCTCCTGGGCCGCGCCCAAGTTGACATTTGTTATCTTCCCGATGTTTTTTACTGATTTTATTTTGCAGTTTTGTTTTGTTTTTCACTATTTGTCTGGTTTTCAGTTGTTTGCTCTGGATTTTTGTTTTTTTTATTATTTATTTTCCCTTTTTACTTTTTCCTTGCCATTTATAAATGCATGGTGAACAATTTTGTAATAGATGGTGAATTTAATTAATATACACTGAACATTTTAAACATATGTTGAGAATTTTTTTAATACATGGTGAACTTTTTTACATACAATGAAATTTTATTTAATATACGCTGAACATTTTTTAACGATGATGAACTTTTTAAATACATGGTGAATTGCTTATATACAATTTACCTTTTTAGTGGTCGGTGAAATTTTCTTAATACACATTAAACATTTTAAAATATATTTATTTTTGTTAATAGGATTTAATATAGGGGTATATTAGCTTCGTAAAACAATATCCAACAGACGGTTTCTCGAAGAAAAAATCAAAGAGAAAATAGCAGAAAAACGCTCAAGTGAGCTTGCTAGAGTGGGCCGGCCCATTCGCTCCACGAGCCACGATAATCAAGGCGCGCGCGCGGTCAAAGCACCGACGGATGGATCGAATCACCCATCTCTCCCGCGGCGACGCAACTCCGTCCGCGCGCTGATGCACCACGTACCCGACGCCTCCGCCATTCTCGACCTCCCCCGGCGCTCACAACCGCCTCCTCCTCGGCTCGCCACTCCACTCCCTCCCTATTAATTCGCTCCCACACCATCGCCGATCGATCGGACGCGGTCAGTCACTAGCCCCCAGTTTCGCGCACGGAGCTGACCATCGGATCAGATCAGGCCGGAGGAAACCAAGACGCGCGCCGCGTTGTTGTCGTCCGGCTAGCCGGGCCATGGCGAACAGCCTCCTCCCCGTCGTGGCGCTCCTCGCGCTGCTCTTCGGCGCGTCGCGCGCCGCCGACTTCGAGGTCGGCGGGGACGCCGGGTGGGTCGTGCCGGCGGCCGGCGACTCCGGCACGTACAACGACTGGGCGTCCAAGAACCGCTTCCTCGTCGGCGACAGCGTCCGTAAGGCCGGCTCGCTCGACCCGCTTGTTTGATCCATCCGCCCGATCGATACGCCTTTGTTAACACGTACGTAATGCATGTGATCGATTGATGGTAGATTTCAAGTACAAGGCGGACTCGGTGATGGAGGTGACGCAGGAGGAGTACGACAAGTGCGGGTCGACGCACCCCATCTTCTTCTCCAACAACGGCGACACCGAGGTGCGCCTCGACCGCCCGGGCCCCTTCTACTTCATCAGCGGCGTCACGGGCCACTGCGAGCGCGGCCAGAAGATGGTCGTCAAGGTCATCGGCCAGAACGAGCCCCCGCCGGCGCCGCCCGCGCCCCCCAGCGGCGCCGCGCCGGCCGGCATCGGATCCGCCGGCGCCATGGTCACTGCCGCCCTGGCGGCCCTTTTGCCTGCTCTCATTGTGCTCGGTGTCTGATCCCGGACATCTATACAATGTTTTTTGCAGCTTCATTAGATAATCTGAGCGTGCTTATATAGCCCATTCTTTTTCGTTGAGGTATTTAAGATGTTATAATTAACTTGTTGATCGGCATTTTCCCTAAAAGTTATCATTCCATAATGCAGCCGTATATATATCGGCTCTTTCTCGAGGGGAGGCAAACTTTGCTCTAACTTTTATACTACTATACATTGTTCATCCTAACATGAGAACGAATTGAAACCCACAAGACTCGCCATGTGAAAATCTGCTAGCAGACTGAGTGTAGTGTACCCAAGGTTTTGGCTACCGAGGGGCACTTTTTTCTCGTGGGTCACCGAGAAACTCGGTTACCACGGTTACCGCGAAATTCCGAGCAAATTTCGGACGAATTTTTTTGAATCCAAACAAAATTCGTCAAAAATCCATTCAAAATTCATTCAAATTCAAAATTTCGGAATTTTTCGCTTGGGAAGTTGATTTCTCGTGGGGTACTGGGAAACGCGGTAACCGCCCGGTAACCGGTTTTCTCGGGCGGTACCCAAAACCATGAGTGTACCTAGGATGGAAAGATGTGTGCAGTACTTTCTGCTATATGGGTTGATTGCTAGTGCTTTTCTGCTTGAAGTCATTAAAGAAAAAGAAAAATATGTACATTCAGAGATCGCCAATCTAGCACGCGACCAGATCATGTGTGATTGATCATTAGTAGGGCCTCATCCTTCGTCTGGGATCGACCCCTTGCAGTAACATGTGATCGCTGTTCTAGATCAAACATCCGAGGGGGTTTTCACACAAAAAACAGGGCACACGCCTTGTCTCCGTGGCTTGGTCAGGGCACACGCCTTGTCTCCGTGGCTTGGTGGCTGACAGTGGGCCCCATGCCACGCTGGCGCATCTAGTCAGCACCGTGTTTGTATACAAACGCGATTTGCACCGATATGCATGCCAAAGCCAAGTTGTAGCACCATTTCAATGTATACCATAAGTTTTGCCACTAAAGTGACCTTTCACGCCAAGTTAAAGCCCAGTGATGTAATTGACTCAAAAACCATGAATAGAGATATCAGCTTTTGCAAGGGTCAATGTGACAGCAAAGAGAAACATTTGTAATAATCATCGACCTTGATTTGAGAAAGGGAAATTGGAAGAACATGTGATTACCAAATAGCAACCGGTAACTGCTCCTGTGATGTTTTACAATTTTTCTTATCAGACTTGGTACTTGTCAATTACAGTTTCGGATGATAAATTATGTAATGATGTTTGAGATTGTCGAAGTGCAATTCAATTTGGTTCCAACAAAAGTGCATAAGTTGTTGAGTTGTTCCTCCACAATGCCGGCTTTGGGAACAACAGTACAACACAGTATGTACATGCTTTGTGTGTGTGAGCTGGTTGTTGGGATCAACACACTAGACTATCTTGATTTTCCCTTTTCTTATAGCAGTAGAACATTCACCCGGTTGTTTATGTGTTATCTATTTATACTCCAGCCAAATAATAAAGTTCTTGTAAGCATGTTATACAGAACTCTCCCTAAGAAAAGCTTAGGGTTCCTCTGCCTCCCGTCGGCGCCGCCCCCGGTCCTCCTTGTCTCCCGTGGCCTTAGGGCCATGGCGGCACAGTGGATCTCGGCCCTTGCCAGTGGGAGGGCTCTATTTTAAGATGTTCCTTCAAGTTTTGTTAGGGTTTATGTCCTGCTCAAGAAGACGAGACGGCGTGGCTCCCTGAAGATGGAATAAGATTCTCCCTGCCTAGTCCTCGTCCTGGTGGTGTGTCTAGCATCGTCGGTGGGCGTGTGGAGGTGTGTCTTCGGGGGATCTATCCTTGGTGGATTTGCTCGGATCGGATCGTAGTTCGTCTACGTTGGTGTGTCTTCAGGTTGGATCCTTCCGACCTAAGCTAGTCTTCATCGGCAGCGGTTGTTGTTCTGCTGCATTGGTCCTATGGGGTCTTAGCATGATGACTTTTTGACTATCTACTAGAATAATTTTTGACCGATTCTGGCAAGGGAGGAGCGATGACTGCGGCACGCTTTCAGCTCGCTTCAGTGCTTGTAGTCGTTGCTAGGTGGTCTACGGATCTACTGTAATTTTTATTATATCTGTTGTTCGTTGTACTGCCATGATTGAATATGAATAGAACGGAAGTTTTATCGCAAAAAAAGGACTTTCTCAAGTTGGTGCATGTCTGTACATTATTAATTTCGAGCAAGATATATCAGGATATCAAGATAGCCTTCACACATTCATAATAGGATAGCAAGTAATATCGAGTAAATAACATAAACCTACCGCAATTGGGGCTAGGGTTACAAAAACTAAGCTGTTTGAAAAAATTCTAATAACTACCACTTTCGAGCTCGCCTGTTTAAGAAAATCCAAGTCGCCGCGTTTTAAGTCGGATTATGACATGATGGGCCCACCCATCAGGGCCACGTCAGCAGCCGATAGACGACACCTGCCGTGACGGCCGTTATGACCGGGCAGGCTCACTCTCACTCCCTCGCACTCCTCTCTCTCGCCCTAGCTCGCTCTCCTCTCTCTGCTCAAGCACGTCATCGCGTTCTCGTCGCC
The DNA here is from genome assembly GCA_011799875.1 of Thinopyrum elongatum. Lineage (NCBI taxonomy): Eukaryota > Viridiplantae > Streptophyta > Magnoliopsida > Poales > Poaceae > Thinopyrum > Thinopyrum elongatum. The sequence continues at coordinate 683,877,517 of CM022298.1, read as the reverse complement.
GGTGACCATGCCGTCATGGAAGGGTTGGGAGGAGAGCTCTAACGACAACATAAGATGAGCGACGGCTTCATGGACATGGAATACATTGTAAGCTTCTCTCCTCTCTGATTAGTTAGGGTTAGGGTTAGGGTTCTTCGATTTGAGGTTTCTTTTTAGCTTTGCTGCATGGAATCAATGGAATATTTCGTTGATCTAGTTTCTAATGTATATAGGAGACGCCTCACTCCATTCCTGAGCCACTGTACTACGGTGATGTTGTGGATGATGTGCCCAAGTGCACGTTGCATAGGCTAAGGCCCAAGAAATATGTTTTGAAGGAACCAATACTGGAAGGAGATTCAATGGATGCTCTGTGTTTAGTTATCAGCGGAAGGATTTTTACTAATTTTGCTTATTTGAAACAATATGTGAAGATTAGTGTAAGAGGACCGATGGTGTGTACAATTTGTGAAGATTACTGTAAGCTAGATGGGACACTTCATCATTGGTATATACAAGCATGACAAATTTTGTTTGTTTAATGTTTTTTTCCCTTTAGTTTATTTAGCAACAATAACATTTACATCTACACATCCCGCCATGCTACGTAATGCACCAGTTCAATGCTACACTTCCCCAACATCGTTTTAAGTGAGAGGGTGTCGTAGGTATAATTTCGATTGCGTAAGGTCAGTAGCAAACTTCAACCTGTGAGTCGATCAAAATGAGAAGCATTATGACCCCCTACAATCTGCTCTAATAACGAAGGTCATTGATCTGATGGAAGAAGAGGAGCTCAACCTTCATACATGTGCGATGATATTCAAATCAACATCCTGATCCTGGTCAAGTACCACATGTGCGATGATGTTTTTCGCGAATACGCAAAGCTTGCGTGTCTTTTCATTGATAGAAGAGGAAGAAAGAGTACAGAGTGATACAACACATGACACGAGCGCAGAGGCATGAACATGGTGTCCGGAGCAGAGAGACAAAGAGTGCTCAGCCTGAACAGAGGATACGTCACAGCTAAACCTACCAAACCCGAGCCAAGAGCGGCGATGCCAAACCAACTAGAACTCCAACATTGCCCGAGCCAAAACCGGGGACACCACGAGCAAGCAAGATAGTGCCTTCAAGAAGGAAGACGGCGCCGAGGCTTCGTCACTATCTGGTCCGGGAGACCCGAACCTAGGGTTTCCCCTGAGCTCGAAGAGGGGCGCAGCTGAGGGCCTTGGCAGCGCCTCCAAGGAGGAAAACGACACCCGCGGGCGCCGTCGCTGTCAGCATCGGCGAGCCGAGCAGGGATCTCTCCCTGGCTTGAAGCTGAGCGAACCCATAGCCGCCGAATTCGGGATCGTAGATGGGGAGGCCAACGCTGGTCGGAATCAACCAAGTCAGGGGGGTTGGCGGGGCTGCACCTGCCAACGAAGGGTGGCATCGCCTCCAAACCCGCGAGCATAGGATCCGGCAAAAGGAGGGGGCTTTGAGGCCTACGGGCAGCACGGGCGACGGGGCGAACCACATGGGGGTCATGGCGTGATGGCGTCCAGCAACGCCGGCAAGTTAGGACTAGAGGGACGCAGATCCAAGCTGTCGTGGCCTTAACCGCCGGGACGTCGGCGACCCAGGTGAGCTGGAAGGGGCGCAACAACCTGGTCGTCGAGGTCGGAGCTGGCCGGTGGAGGACGCCGACAGCAAAAGGACACCGGAGAGACGCATGCCTGAAGCCGCCGGGACCGGAACAGCACCGGCAAGGACCCACCGTGAGGAGCTCCGTGTCAACCACAAACGCAGACGCATCGCAGCCTCCTCGCGAGAGCCTTCACCGGGGCTCGGGGGGAGGTAGGGCCGCCGGAGACGAGGGGGGCCGCCTGCACGAGAGACAGGCCGCGAACGCCCCCGCAACCAACCGCAGACCCCAAGCTCCAACCACGGCCATACATGAACGAGGCCGCGGGGGGGTGGGGGGGCAAGGAAGCTGCAGGCGGGGGCGCCCATGGCAACGGCCAAGAGCACCGGGACCGCCGCCGGCCGGCAGGCTCGAGCAGCAGCTGGTTGGGGAAGGGGGGAGACTCGAGAATCGCCGGGAGGGGTCACGGGCGGAGGAGGTGGAGGCACGTGAGGGGGACGGAGTCCGCGGCAGCCATGGATGGCGGGGAGGGGAGGGGGCCGCGGCCGGCCTGAGACGCACAGCCAGGCCGCCTGGAGGCTGGATCCGCAGCCGCCGAACCAGCAGGGTGGTTGACAACATCCTACATGACATATATATGTGTGATTCGATTTTGCTATATTTAATTAGCAGAAATGTAGCTATATGACATATATGTGATTGACATACATGTTATACATTTTTTCTTATATAACCCCAATTGAAAAACTAGTTGTCTTCATGAAATGTGGATTAATTAGACGAAATTCTATTAGTGCAGTATTTTTTTGATACTGTCAACAATTACTAGCGGCGTGGAGAACAACAAGCATGACCATAGTTAATTAATTAATAATGGCGCCTATTTAGTACTGACACCACTAAAGCGCGGTAAAGATGCTGCCTTGTGACAATGAAGTCACGGGTTCAAGTCCTGCAAACAGCCTCTTACAGAAATGTAAGAAAAGGCTCCGTACAATAGACCCAAAGTGGTCGGACCCTTTCCCGGACCCTGCGCAAGCGGGAGCTACATGCACCGGGATGTCTTTTTTTAATTTAGTACTGACACCACTAATTGTGGAGGTATTTCTGGCATTATGTTGGCCAACGCCGCCGGTACGGGAATTATTACCAACCGTCTTTGTCAACGCCACTAACGCGTACATACTATCGGCGTTGGCGGCCGACGCCACTACTGTCTTCTTACCACCGGCATCATACTAGCGGCGTCTCCTCTCCGCGCTGGTAATGACTTTTCCCGAACGCCGCTGCTAAGCATTTCTGCACTAGTGTTAACATCCTTGACACACATAGTTGTCAACCTCCAGCGGCATGGTACTGCGGTCCGGCACACACGCGACGACCACCATGCCCACTAAATTTTCATCACCATCCACCATCCACATCGCTTCTACATTGGGCATCACTATCCACCATCTCGTCGTCGTCGTCCAAATTGATCATTGCTGGCACCACCGCCCACACTGCATCAGCCACCGGGGCCCGAACAAGAGGCCGGTGCTTGGCCCTCCGATCTCTCTCTCCGGGATCGTCCGACTTGGCCTCCTCCGCCCATGGAGGATGCCGATTGGAAGTGCACCAACAATATTGTCAGGATCATGCGATGTCGCTCCGTCGTCATCACTGCGGCTGTCACAACTCGCGTGTCCTTGGTGAGCTCATCGACGTTTGTGAACCGCATGTATATCTCCATCATCTTGCAGAACTTGAGGTGGTCGTCGCGCGCACCCTGCGATCAGCGACGTCCATCCCCGCCCATTGGGGAAACGGTATGGCCATCACGATGGAGAAGGTGACGGCGGCTACGGGATGGAGGTGGATGGCCGGTGGCGGCGCAGTGGAGTCGGCGGCGACATGGTGGAGCTGGCGGCTGCGGTTGCGGATAGAAGTGGGTGGCGACGACAACGGTAGGGTTGAGGCAGAGAAGGGCTAGGGTTAGACACGGTCGCACGGTGTCTTGCTTATAATGGGGAAATGAAGGGGCAGTGGGAGCGAACCCTACTTGGTATTGTTTTTAAAGAAAAAGCATATGTAACCCGAGTATGCCATGAGAGGGCACTCGGCTTATAGAGCCCGCCGTCATGGATCCGTCAAGTGCGGTGGGGATGGCCATGTGGCAGGTACTTCGCCGAGTCTGGTGCGTAAATCGAGATTTTTTTTGTGGAATATGCCGAGTTCCTTTGATGCAATAATGGACAGTGAGGATAAAGGGTACACTGGTATGTCGTACAACCAAAACTTTTTTCCTTTTTTGCTAATGTTTCACTGGAAAATGTCGTGCCAGTTCTATTTCCATTCAAGCAAGCACGGACCATAATCGCAAGCCAAAACTGACTGAACGTAATAAAAAAATAGAAGAAAAGGGCTTTAGCCCCGGTTCCATTTCCATCATAAAATGAAACCAACAAGTACATCCTTATGACAGCCCGCGGGAGAGGATTGAACCCCCCCCCCCCCCGGCATGATTCAGAAAACATAAAACTCTACTTTTCCAAAACAGAATCAGTCTAAAACCAAGCTTAAGGCATTGGAGGAACTACTGGCACAACATCACCAAAGGAAGGCAATAGGAGTATCATCCCTCTATGATCACCCTCTTGTCTACTCCCATCCATCCTCCCATCTTCTTCAAGGAATACTGCAGCCATAGTTCCTTTTTCCTCATCCTGGCTCTGGCCAGAGCAGCAGAGGTGGTCTTCTTGCAGCCTCCCAGGTAAGCTACTATGATCCTCTCCACGCGATCTCTTGCACTTCCTTTGCACAGGATCTTTCAGAGATTGCAGAAACCTGCTATCCTCTTCAGAATCACCTGCATACCCATCTAGGTTGTGTTATTAAAACACATATCATTTCTACATCTCCAGATAGCCCAGAGAGTAGCTGACACAACCAGGTTCTCAGCTTGCAAAGTTTTATTTTTTCCCCGCATACATGCCACATTATCAAAAGTGGGTAGGGGAATACACCCAGAGATGGAATGAATAACTCTCCAAATCTCCATAGCAACATCACATTCAAAGAACAAGTGATTAGTTGTTTCATATTCACAGCAAAACAAGCAAGTGAGATCATTTAAATGCTGTCTTTTGATGAGATTCCCTCTAACCAACAATTTATTTTGAGCTAGCAGCCACAAGAATATATGAATGTTGGGAGGGACATGAATTTGCCAAATATCAGGGATATGCACTGGGCTAATGCCCCTAAAATTAATCATATCATACATAGATCTAACAGAATATTTACCATTTGATTCTAGTTTCCAAATTAAAGCATCATTCAAATTAATAGATTATGCAATACTTAGCAAATCAAACCAGAGGTGTAGCAGCCTACTGTCCACACATCTCCTAAATGTGATCTTAAGATCAACTCCATCCCACAGGTCAGCAATCGCCTGATTATGCTCATTAGCTATGCTATATAACTCCAAAAATTGGATAGCTAAGCTACATGAACCAAACCAGTGGTCCTCCCAAAACTTAACTCTCTTGCCATTCCCTACTTTCCACTGGAAACCATGTTCGGCAGCTTTAGCTGCCCACAAAACACCTTTCCAGAAAGGAGAGGAATTGATATTAGGGCAGGAGAAGATGTTGGGATTATTGGTTCTATATTTAGAGTCAATAATCTGTTTCCACATCTTTTGATCACCTTTATAATACTTATAAACCCAAGAACTAGTAGGCTTAAGTTCATCTCAGCAATGCTTGGGATCCCTGAGCCACCATATTGTTTCTTCTGGGCAACTAGGCCCCAACTAGCTAGATGATACTTGTGGTGACCTTCATAGTTGTCCCGGAAGCAATGATCCATTTGTGAGTTGATCAAATTAATAGCCCATTTAGGGAATTTGATCATACTCATCAAATATGTGGGAATGCTGGCTAGACAAGATTGGACCAACACCAGGTTCTTCTCATAGCCTAATAGTCTTCCTCTCCATCCAGCAGCCCTTTTCAGAACTTTATCCACCACAGGTTGCAGGTCCTCTCTCCTGAGCTTTGAGTGATGGAGAGGAAAACCAAGATATTTCAAAGGAAAGGACCCAAGACCACAAGATAGGGCTTGTGCCACCTTTTGGGCATCTTCCTCCAAAACATTGATAGGAATCAAATCACACTTATGAAAATTAATTCTAAGACCAGACATTTGCTCAAAACAAGAGAGCGGCCATTTTAAGTTCTTGGCAAAGTCCAAATTATTTTCTAAAAAAAGCAAAGTGTCATCTGCATATTGTAGGCTGGTCACTCCTTGAGGGAAAATATTAGTCATCAAACCTATCAACATTTTGTTTTGGGCAGCTTTATTAAGCATTCTACTAGAAACATCAGCCACCAGGTTGAAGAGCAAAGGGGAGGCAGGATCACCTTGTCTCACATCTTTAAAAGTTTCAAAAAAATCACTATTACAATCATTAATTCTAACTCCTACAGATCCTTTATAGAGAATGGATTTAACTTTATTCATCCATTTAGGGCTAAAACCCCTCTGATACATGACTTTTAATAAAAACTCTTTACTAATTTTATCATAAGCCTTCTCATAATCGAACATATAAAGGATGCTGGGGTGGTAGTCGCAACCACAGCCTCCACGTCGGCTATGAATAGTGGGTGATCCCTGGCCGAGCCCCGAGCGATCCGATCCATTTATCGTTCGACACGGGTAGCGAAAGAAAAAGGGAAGGGCAGTGCGTCCTTCCTCGCGAGCCCGCGTCCCACCTTGAACCCTAGCCGCTGCCTCCTCCTCCTCCTCCTCCTCCCACCTCAGTCGCCTCTCCCCTCCCCCTCCCTCCCCGCATCTCATCTGCCCCGGGTGCGGAGGCGAGCTTCCCGACGACGGTGGCGGCGCTAGATTCCCTAGCCGCCGCCACCCACCCTCGCAGCCTCCCTTCCCCTCGCCTCTGCACTCCCCCCGGAGCACCTCCCAGCCACCGGGATCTGCCTCCCCTGCGTGATTTGAGGCCGCCGACGAGAAGGGGTTTCTTTTTCTGGTTGGTTGGTTGGGCGGGCGGTATGGGGATCTCGCACCCGTTGTCCGACAAGTTCTACGGAGGGCCCCGCGGAGCCGGGGTGGGCAGCGCGCTGCTACTGTCGCTGGAGCAGACGGCCCCATCCTCGCCACCGCCGCTCGCGTCCTGCTGCTTGCCCAAGGACGGCCATGACTTCCTCCAGCACGAGGTGTCCCGGATGGACACGCTCGCCGGCATCACCATCAAGTACGGTGTCGAGGTAACTTCTCTCCTCCTACCTTGCTCTCTCCATCCCTCATGGTTTGGATTGGTTTGGTTGGTGCTCGGTTTGATACAGTTTGGTTGGTGCTCGTTTAATACTACATGTTGATCTGCGCGCGCCATGCTCTTGCTTAACGGAAGGAACAATACTATTATCAAGGAATTTTGGTGGGAAATTAGGATGTGGACTTCGTGTCTGGTGAATGCTGGTGTGGCCTTTGTCTTGTGCCACTTGAGAATACCCTCCGATATGGTTGATGCAATAACACTGTAATGCAACGCAAACCACTGACGAGTTCCAGGGTGCGATGAATTAGTCAACCCTTATTGAATTGTTGTTGAGATATAGTGCAATGTTTGATAGTTTGTTGTGTAATCGTGTTGATTTTGCTGAACTAAGCCTCTCTTAGTATATCTAGGATTATTACTAGAACATGTCGCTCCAAGTTACAGCAATGATCTTTACTCATAAACAGTTTAAATTTCTTCTAAATGGTAGTGCACGCCTGGTTACAGATCGGGACCAGGGCGACGTCTTCATGACTTAGATTTAAGAGTAGGGAAGGACCACAGTGAGAGGAAGGAGCAGCGAGGCCAAATCTGAGATGGGGCCATCGGCGTGGTCAAGAAGCAGCAGGGACAGCGGCCCGTCGCGGTGGGGTGGACCTGTAGGGGAGAGGGAGGAGGCCAACGAGAGTGGTAAGGAGCAAGCCAAACCTGCTTCGTGGTATAGTGATTTGGTGCGATTTTGTTATTCCTTTTCCCATTCGTTGCTCTCCAGTTTTCTATGATTCTTGGTTACTATGCTCTAATGCTCATGTTGCAGGTGGGTTATTTATTTCTGTAAGTGTCTTTTTTCATGTACGTGTGTGCATGGTTGTAGTAAAACAGATGCTTAGTTTTACTTAAGGCGACAAATGTCTTTCTTTAGACTGTCAATCTTGATGTGTTTTTGCCTGTACATTTTGCCATCCAAATGGATTATCAGCAGAAACAGGGACCTACAGATGATATCCTGCTATGCTCTTGCCAACCTACCTGCCATTCAGGAAAGCTTCTGAACTGAATATATTCAGAAGAAGGCTTCAGTTAGAGCATGTTAATTATGTACACACAGTATCTCATCTGCGAAGAATGGGAGATTTCATTAAAGCCATAGCAGAGCTACATCAACATGCCCCAGGGTTAATTAGTACCTAAACTGTCAACTTTAGTTCGTGTAAAAGGTGTAAATTGGTTTCTGCAATTGTTATTATGTTTCATTGATTCGATCTTGTAGTTTGATAGTCCAAGTGGATATTACTAAATGGTTTTGTATCCCCCATGTTAATATATTTTAAAACTATCTAGGTGCTTTGCTATTAATAATTGAAAGTAAACTATCAAACCGATACGGAAATAAGTCCATGTGAAACTCATATACCAAGATAAATTACCGACAATCAAGAAGTTGCTTTCGACTTCACGTTCTTCACCATATCATCCTACCACAGCAATGATCAACACCATTTAGCAACTTCTTCTGATTTATCCACCTGTCTCCATCAGTCCATATGGTCCCCGTCTTCTTATCATGCTCCTTCACGCCTTGTTACTACTGACAAACAAACCACATGTAAATATCTTACAGTACATAATATATTTATAACTGCGCTATGAATAGATAACTCCAAATGTAGCTTTCAGGATTGGTCATGCATTCTCTGTTTTCATACCAAGAATGCATTTTATAATTGTACTGAAACTTGTAACTGTAAACGGTTCAGGTATAGAAAAAATAAAAGGCATATGACAATAGCCCAAAATAACTTTTTTTTGGTTTGCAGGATGAAAAACTGCTAATATGGTACTCCAAAGAGAGGGAAAAAAGTCTGAGCTTGAGTTAAGTGTCGAGTGTGGTTCTCGGACAGAAAACGGTATGTGGTTTTCTTCCCCAAACACTTATTATTATGATTTAAGTATACGAAGACATACATATTCTTAGAATATCTGTATTTGCAGACAAACCTTTTGCGCTTGTCAGTCATATACACAAATGGTGAATGCTCACTGGACTTGGTATTTCCTACTAGGCCTAGAATTCTTGAGTTTAGAATATCTTTGTTCCTCGTATAACTGCCTTTTCTAACATCTATTTACAATCATGTCTTCCCAGATCTGCAAAGACAAGGACCAAGCTGACTGCTGGTATCTAGGCCTAACAGCCTTGGTATCTGCTCTATATAGTCCTCTTCTTTTGGTTGATTCAACAAGCAGCCGTCGGATAAACAGTTGCGCAAATAGCCCTACTGGCTATATTCAGCAAAGGAATAGGCTATTTTCAGTGCATGACACAAGAAAGTTCACCCAGGTTAGATTTGAAACCCATGCATGTCGTGATTTCTATGTGAGAACATGATTAGATTGTTCAAGTATGAGTTTACCATGACTTGTGACCTTTCCTAGATTACGCTAAGTAAACCTTTTGGTTTTCTGTTAATCCGTGCCCACCCACTACTCGGCTCAGGACATTGCGAAATTAATAACCAACATGTTAAGCAGTGTTACAATTCTGGCCATTTTGATAAATTATCCTTTCCAAATATAAAAAATAATAATACAATCATTAGGTAACAACCAAACTAATGCAATGGCAAGTGGGTATGTATTTCATGTATCTCACTCATTGTCGTGCCTACTTCAATTTCACATATTTAAATATGTGTGATCTGGTCACCTTACGTAGAGTTACATGCATTCTGTTGCACACACTTTTTTCGATCTATTTCGCCCTATAGGATGCATTTATTTTTCTCAATTGTTCTCCTTTTGTTCTTGTGCCATTTTCGTAATTGGGATCATAACACTCACTCTTTTTTGTGTGTAATCTATGGTCACCCAAGAAATACCAAAGGAAGTAGCTTGTCGTTTGAATATCCCAAGCACGGACTAGTGGGACTACAGTTTGGCAAGTAGTGCTTCTGAGTATGACGAACAATCACATGACGTCTGCATCTTGTTCAAGCATGGATGCAAGACATCTCCTGAAAACAGGACTTGAGGTTGGTACGGATGTCCTACTTACATTCAAGATGAACGTTAGCAATGATCTGTATATGATAGTTTTCCTCCATGACATCTGAGAGGTTCATAGGTCCTAAATGAGGTTGTCTTCAGTTCATTAGTTTTTATCTCTGCTATGTTAGCACTTTTGTGAGGGTCCAATTTGCTGATCGGCTTAGAAGAAACACGCTTCAACTATTTCTAAAGCACTTATATCAAAAGATTTTCTTATGTTAGGAGGTGATCCAGGTTTATTGGAGCAGTACATACTAACCACCAATTTGTTTTCTGATCTTTAGTACAAGGCTTTACCAAACTATCAATTGAAGTGCAGGTCAACCAAAACGTCATATACATAGGCTGACAGATGAAAACTAAAGACCATGGAGAAGATTACACCATGTTCTATCCCAGAAGAAAAAAAACTGCAATATCACTTGACTTTACAGACAACATGCTGCACTATTAACTTTGGTTTAATTGACTGACAACTCCTCTGTTATTAGCTATATACCAAGGAACATGTATGTGACACCAGGTTGTTAACATAATACACTTAGTGAACCCCTAATTTATGTTGTTCCTATGCTTTGGGAGGCTGCAGCTGACATCCTCGACAGAAATACCTTCTTAACAATCGTTCCCGCTTTTCTTTACTTGAAACTATTTCTCTACTCTCGGTGCAAGGATCTGTGATAGGTGTATTAAACCATATGTTGTGTTCTGCGTTCCGCGCCATTGCCGGTGGTCATTATATATTTCCTATGAACGTATGCTCGGTGTTATTTGTAAGTTGGATCTTGCTAAAAACCAGAGGATGTATTTTTCACCGGAAATAAACTGTGTGTTGTCAAACTTAGTTGAAAAACTCCCAGATTTTACCTACTTCCCTGTTTTTGTGACACTCACAGGTTGTTTGATAATAGGCCTTAAAACCAAGATGTTTGATAATAGGCCTAAAAACTAAGATAAACAGATGTTTTCACACCTTCGCTTTGCATCTGTGTTGACCAGAAGAAATTACTTACATAGTACATTTCTTACAAAACCTCCTCTGCAATTGTGTTAAGTTATTTTTGATACCAAACTTTTGTTCTAACCTCATTGGCAAACCTGATGACCTGATCCAATTACTTACCTATGTAAGTGCAAACTTGTGTGCTCACTACCTATTCTTCTCTTATTGGAGATGCATTCACCTGCGTTCCATTCAAGTAATGGATACATAGTTGTCGCTAAGTCTATTCATGGTGATTGTCGGCATAGTTAACCTATCCTCTATGTAGTATGACTATTATACACTCTTTTCATTTCTGTTTCCCCCTCCTAAGCCATTTATTCTGTCTACCGCAGGTTGCTTGCTGTCCTCTCATCGTGTATATTGGTGCAATATCTCCTATTCTCTCTCGGAGAAATGAGATAAGGATTACAGGGCTACCAACAGCCCACCTATAATGGAAGACATCCTGAGTCATTGTTGCATGCTAGAGAACAACAACTATCACATTGGTGATTTCCCTGATATTTGGTTCTACAAGTGTGTCATATGAACCAATGAAAGCAAAGAAATTCCGGAGATAATAACTATATGGGATACTCCAAATGGTCTGACAGTGGAACCAACACCTTTTATAGGCCTTCAAGTACCTGTGGAAGTCTACCATGCAAGCATTATCCGACGATGACACTCTGCATTTCCGTACATACCCTCTGAAGACCACGACCAGACTAAGAAGATGCCTAAATAAGCTGTGAGGCGGCCTATATATAAGTGTATTTCTGTAAACTGGTCTAAGTCATTGTACTATTTGTAAACCAATTTAAGTCATTCTACTATCTGCAATACAATCCACATTGTACTATCTTTTCATCTACATCTCTTACTTACTCACTACTAACATTGCTTCTAACTGGCTTTTTGCGCCATTGGCGCAACCAGGTCATCTAGTCTAACTTAAACACAAAACCCTCTTTTTTATTGATCACAACATCATGAATAATTTCATGAGCTGTCACCACACTCTCCACAATAAACCTGCCCTTGATAAATGCAGTTTGGTTCTGTGAGATAATCTCATCTCCAATGTCCCCCAATTGGTTAGCAACACATTTAGCAAAAAATTTAAAGCTACAATTGGATAAAGCAATTGGCCTGAATTTTTGGATAATGTTTGCCTCAGGTTCTTTTGGAATTAAGGTCAATAGAGAGAAGTTTAATCTATAAAGATCTAGTGAATCATTGTTCCAAGCCTCTACCAACAACATAAGGTCATCCTTAATAGTAGACCAAAAATGTTGGTAGAAGAGGAAAGGGAAGCCATCAGGGCCAGGGGCCCCTTCTGCATAAGATCTAAACACTGCCTTCTTTACATCCTCCTCAGTAATATTAGCTTCCAGATGCCTATTATGCTCATTGGAAACTTTTTCAGAAGGATCCCAAAACTCATCCTCAAGGAAAATATCTAAAGTCTCCTCTCTACCAAATAATTGCTTGTAGTAATCTACAGCAATCTTAATAATATCACTAGTATCTTCAACAGGCCCATCTGGACCAATCAACACATCTATTTGCTTTTTCCTCCTCCTATGATTAGCTAAAGCATGGAAGTAGGCAGTGTTTCTACCTCCTTCTAATATATATCTCTCTCTGGATCTCTGTCTGGATTTAATTTCCTCTAGTCTCCAGATATTTTGGAGGTCTAGAGCAATCTTGTCCATCCTATTTTTTGAAGGAGGGGAGAGCACTTTAGTCTCAGACTCAATGTCTAATAGGTCATATTCAGCAACTAACTGTTGCTTGCTTTTGTTTTGGGTAGCCTCATAATTGGCATTCCACCCTTTACAAATTCTCCTAAGTAGCCTGATTTTATATTGCCATCTATCTAATGGGTCCTTGATAAAGCATGGAGCATTCCAACATTTCTTCACCATCTCCTCAAAGCCTTCTACCTCCAGCCACCACTTCTCAAACCTGAACTGTTTGTTCTTTGGTGGCTGGATGGCTCCTGTATCAACCACTAGTGGAGTATGGTCACTACCCACCCTAGGGAGGGCTTTGAGTTGGACAGCAGGGAATATATTTTCCCAGCAGGTGGAAATAAATACTTTATCAATATTAGCCATCACCAGCTTATCCTGGTTATTGGCCCAAGTATATTTCCTACCAGAGTTCCTCAACTCTATCAGACCATATTTGTTGACCCAGTCATTAAAAAGGGTCACCCAATGAAGATTAACAATCCCAGTATCCTTCTCTTCACTGCTCCTAACCAGATTGAAGTCACCTCCAATTATGGTGGGCCCCAACCAAGCATCTAATATGTTGTGCAGTTCATTAATAAAATCCAGCTTGAAATTATCATAAGCTGAACCATAAACTGCAATAAATCTCCACTCAATCTTACTCCTCTTATCTTTAATCAGACAAGCAACAGAGAACTCCAAAATGTCAACAGAAACAATTTCAAATTTCTCTTTATTGTTCCAACTAGAATGCCTCCAGCTGTACCAATAGCTGGCAGCCAGTGCCAAGAGAAAATCTCCTGTGGATCAATACTAGTAATTTGAATATTACTAAAGGATTCTTTCTTAGTTTCAGAACAACCAATCAAGTCAGCATCGGTGTCTCTAATGAGCTTACCCACTGCTTTAAGTTTTTCAGGCTTATTAAGCCCTCTAACATTCCAAAATAGCCCTACTACCATTATTAAATTCTAGTTTTCTACAACTACTCTTTCTACCTGAGACTACCTCAGCCCAGGTAGGGATATCTTCAGGGTGTTCACTACTGTGATCACATACTGGATCTACATTTGTAGATAGACCATTATTTAGTTCATCTACACTAATATCAAGATTAGCAGGGAGGAAACACTCTGGGTGAGCGTCTTTAAATGCAGATAACCTGCTATCCTCCACTTGCCTAATGACATGAATATTATGTGAGATAGTAATATCATCATTGCCTAATTTCAAACCAGCCTTTTTTGCTTTCAGTAATAACTCATCATCATTGAATGCAGAAAAGGAGTTATAATTTCTAGTACCTTTAGGTATTTCCAGGTCTTTAAGCCTCCTGAGGTCCTCAGCCTTCTGAATGGTAGTCCTCCCGTCTCTTTTTATCCTAGTGCTCACCCTGGGCGCCACAACAGGGCACCAATTGATGTGTGAATTCTGCAGGCTTGGCACTTCTATGGTTGTCCCCTCACCATCAGATTCCTCATCAAACTGCTCCAGGAGCTGAATGCCAATATTATCCTCATGTTTCTTCCTATAGAAGTCCTTCTTTATACTTGCATCTCCTTTCACCCCCAAGATAGCACTTTGTACCTTTTTCTCCAAGGAGTTCACCAGCTCCATAGGTGTTTTGGAACGAGAGGGAGCTTTCTGAGAGTTCTGAGCAGGTCCCCCAGATTTTGGATTCTTGCTCTTGTCAGTCTCCATATCCTTTGGGCCTTGCATCTGTAAGTCTTTTTCAGGGTCTCCTTCTAAAAGGTCTTCATCAGATCTCTCCACCACTTGCCCTTGGATTAGTACTCTCCAAGATTGGCTCTGTATCCACAAGGAAGGATATGAGGAATAATTCCTTGTCAATCTCCACCAGCCTTTCAGAGAGGATCTTTGATACAACTCTCACAGCAACCTGCACCTTGACTTTTTCATAGAAGCTTCTGAAGATTTCATGCCAGTCAACATTCACCAAAATGCCCAAGATATAGGTGATCTATGAGATAACTTTCCAAGTGAGCTTGTTAACAGGAATTCCAATCATGGCCACCCAAACCTCTTGTAATTCAGCATAGGCTACCTCCTCACCTTCCCATTTATCAAAAGATACAGTTACTCCTTTTTTCCTGAGATTGATGGAGGGGAGCTCAACCAAGTTGTGACGAACCCGGCTTAATCGTGCACTAACCATACACGCAAATGCACACGATTAAGCCTAAGGACTCACTTGAAGATATCACAACACAACTCTAAAACATAAATAAATTCATACAAGCTTAATATTACAAGCCAAGGCCTCGAGGGCTCGAATACATAGCTCGATGGCATACAAGTGTCAGCGGAAGTATTAGATATCCGGGTACAGATATATTACAGAAAGAGAGATAAGCCTTCACAGAGGCGGGGAAAATTAAAATACTACGATCGAAAGGCGTGGGCCTCCTGCCCTGGACCCTCCGAATCCTACTCTTGGTCGTCGGTCGGCTCCTCGTAGTAGTAGTACTCTCCGGGCTGGTAGTAGTAGTGGTCGTCGGTGGGAACGACTGGCTCCGGGGCTCCGTCGTCTGGATGCGACAAAGGAATAAAGGGGGAAAAAGGAAAAATAAAGCAAACGTGAGTACTCATCCGAAGTACTCAGCAAGCAAGGATCTACACTACATATGCAACATTTTCAAAGGAGGCATGTATATGTGGACTGGGCTACAGAAATGCCAGAATAGAGGGGGGAAAGCCTAGTCCTATCGAAGACTAGCATCTTCAGCATCTTCAATAGTCTCGCAGCATTAGAAGAGAGCAGAATAACATAATGTAAAGTATAGCAGTAATGTCATCAACCTCGGCCAGAGATTCTTCCTCGACTCCCTGCGAGAAAGCAATCCCAGAGCCGTACTATCCATTTCTCATCTCAAGTCATGTTCTAGTTGTACCGATCGGGATACAACTCCGAGTGTCCGTTACCGTAGGACAGGCTATCGATAGAAGTTTCTTCCCTGCAGGGGTGCACCAACTTACCCACCACGCTCGCTTAACTCCGGCCGGACACACTTTTCTGGGTCATGCCCGGCCTCGGCTAAGCAACACGCCGTAACCCGACCAAATACTTAACAGAGAGGTCAGCACGCCGGTCTAACCTATGCCCCCAGGGGTCTTGGGCCTTCGCCCCGGGAACTCCTGCACGTTACGTGCACCGCCGGTGAGTAGACCTAGCAACCCCTTATACAAGCGCGGTTGCGTTCCCAGTCCAACCCAGCATGTGCCGCATCAGTTGCTGACGTCCATTAAGCTCTGGCTGAAGTATACGACGCAGAATGCCCATACTATGCCCACGTGATGGTTAGTGCTATCAGGCCAAAGGCCCCTCGGCTCAAATATCCAAACCGTTTAGTGGTTTAGGAGCGCGCGGTAACGAGCAGAGACTCACGATCGATGTGAACCCGTCGCCCCGTCTCGAGGACTTGCGGCAAGGGCTAAGAATGCCCGTCCACGCCTCATAGTTATCTCGCAGGCACCTCTCAGGTCAACCCGACTCCACATCACTTCGCATTCATGCTCGCGCGGGTACCCCTCAGGGCCGACCCGTCTTTAGTATCATGGTTCAAAGTCAAGTCATAGTATCCAAAGTAGCTGTGTGTCTGACACCGAAGGGAACCCTGAGGAATCACCCTCGAAGGAATTCCCGCTTGATGTTATCATCAAGGTGAACGAAGGAGGAATCACCCTCGAGGTCCACACTTGAGATGTTGCACGACGGCGTCGATATCGGGGGTGGTGTAGGAGGAATCACCCTCGCTTACCACGATCGAGTAACTAACCTACAAGGTTATCATCTGAAGTGCTGTCGAGGTATCACCCTCGGCACTCGATAGTAACCCAGTAGTGTCGAGCAACATAGGGGGAAGTGACGTGCAGTGCCCGGGTCTGATCTTCGATCCCGATAATCGGGTCTTCTGATTATCCAGCGAGGCAGTCGGGACAAGTGGGCCTCTGATAAGGCTCTACCCATCCTATGCTATACAGTTTAGGATAACAGGCAGGTATCAACAGTAGGTTACAAGTAAACAGGCTATGCAACAGATATAGGATAGTAACAGCAGCAGTAACATCTAATGCAAGCATAAGAGGGAAAAGAATAGGTGATATCGGAATGTTCAAAATGGGGGTGCTTGCCTGTTTGCTCGACGGCAAGGGCAGGGTCGTCGGGGACGTAGTCGTACTCCGGAGCGGCATCTGCCTCAGGAGCTACGGCAACGTCGGGGTCTACCGAAAGAGAAGAGGGGGGAAGAAACAAGTAAATATAATGCAAACAGATGCAACACAGTGCGTGCGATGCTATGATGCAGTGCAGGGTTGCCTAAATATGCCTCTAAGTCATTTTAGTTATTTTTAGAATTAATCTGGGATTTAATAACCGGTGTGTGTGCACTATTCATCTACCAGAATCGAGCTCGGAGTTACGAGTTCTCCTACGTAGGGGGTTCCGACAAGGAAACAGACGGCACGATCAGACTCGTCTCGTCGTTCTGAGCAACTTTCATGTTTTAACTTTTTCGATCTGAGCTACGGTTTAAAAGTTATTAATTTTCGAAGTTTAAATGATTTTCTGGAATTATTTTTAGTAACAGAATTGCCTAAATTGATTTATGACATCAGCATGACATCACACTAACATCAGCAGTCAACTGTGACCGTTGACTGGTCAAATCTGACAGGTGGGACCCACTCGTCATACACAGGGTCTAAACAGAGTTTAAATCTAAACTAATTGAACTAGTTAAGCTATTGGGCCTACATGTCAGTGTGTAATTAGTGTAAACTAATTAATTTAATTATTTAAATCTTGTTGTAATTAGCTTAGGGGTGGTGGGCCCCACTGGCAGTGATCGTAGGGGCCACGTCAGCGGTGTTGACCAGGTCAACTGGTCAACGGGACCCACCATGCCCACCCGTCAGCCTCTCAGAGGAGGCCACGCGGGCACCACGTCGTCGCCGGCGTCGGAGTATGCTCCAGCGAGCGCCGGACGTGGCTGCGAGCTCCGGTGAGCTCGGGAATTGTCTACGGTGCTCCGTTTTGCTTGATTCTTGCGCCATTCGAACATGCAGTCCAACCCGCGTCGATCTAGGACGATCCCAGGTGCGGGGGTGGCTGGAGTGGAGCTCGCCGTCGACGTCGGCGGCGGTGGCTCTCGGGTGGAATCGGGCGGACAGCTACGGCGAGCTAACGTGTGTGTTTTCGGTCGCATTAGGCAGTGCATGAAGCGCCGCATCCAACGGCGCGAGCGCGAGGCCACGGGAGTGACCAAGGCGGCCGGACGGCGAGGTCCCGCGGTGACCGGAGTTCGGCGGGGTGACGGGAGAGCTTACGGCGCGGGGAGAAGAAAAGGAGGGAAGGAGGAGCTCACCGCGCGGCTACCAAAAGCCCGTGGGAGCTTAGGAGCGCCGAGGAGCTCGGGGTCGCCGGAGTTCGTCGGTGACAGTGAAGTCGGCGTCGAGCTCGATTCCGTCTGAGCAGTCCCTCTCGAGCTCAACGGCGAGTTGTGGTCGGTGTAGACGAACGAGGCGGAGACGTCTGTCTTGGCGGGGTCGCAAACGGTCGCCGGTGGCCGTGGATCGACGCCGGGCGCGGCGATGGCGGCGTTTGGGGCAGAGAGAAGGAGAACGGGCGCGCGCGTGCGAGAGGGAAGAGGGGGGGGAATGGAGGTGGTGACCAGGGGGAAAGGACGAGGGGGCGAGCTTATCTCCTCGCGCTCGCCTGCCTCGTCGCGGTGTCGAGCAGCCAGCGGAGGAGGAGAGCGCGGCCATGGGGATGGCGACACGGTGTCGTGGCAGGTGAGGAAAAGTGGGCTGGGCCGTCTCGGGTCCCAGGTAAGCGCCAGGTAAGTCTTTTGCACATTTTTTTTTATCTGTTTTACTTTCTGTTTGCTAAATTGTTAGGCCACCTAATGTCTTTTGTAAAATAGTGGGTTATGCCACATAAATATGTTGTAATATCTTACACTTCCAGAAATTGGTTTGAGTAAAATATGATTTTTTTAATTAATTTAGATTAAATACAAAGTTAGTAATTTTGCTGGTAGCTACTGTTACTGGATGCGTAGGTCATTTCAGGAACTCAAGTAATGTTGATGATAGTTTTAAAATGGCTTTAGGAATATTTGAAACACTATGAACATTTTAGTTTCTGATTTGAACAACTTTTATTTTCCACTTTAATTTAGTTGGAATTTGAATTAGGTGTTGAAATGCAACATGATGCAAATATTGACTTGGCACTTGTTAAAACCTGCTGACATGGCATGATTAAGAGGTGATCACTGTAGTGAGATGCTGGGGATGTTACACAAGTCTTTCACTTTTTTGTGAGGTGGAAACCTGACCAGGAAACGCTTCTCAGTTAACTGTCTCACTTGCCATGGCCAGTTGATTTTCCATATTTCAGAGAAGTTGTTTTTCAGTTCTTGGGAGGTGATAGAACCTTCCTCAATCACAGCAACACACACATTGGCCAAGTTCAATCATTTAACAGCCTCTTTATCCTCAGACTCTATGTGAAAGAATCCCAGCCCAGCATTGGCACTGCCATAGTATTGGGCAGTGGCCTGGGGTTTAAACCACTCCAAGCAATTGTCCATATGGTGTCCAGCCTTGTGACAAATGAAAGAGTTTTTAGGGACTGGACAAGTTCCTACAAAGTGAGCTGGCTCTCCACAATTGTAGCATATGACATCTTTTAACTTTGGATCATAGTTGATCACAGCCTCTTCATTCCTGCTCTGAGAACTGTCAGCCTTATCAGCACTGCTAACTTTTCCCTGCTCCTCTTTTTGGGAGTTGAAGCTCTTGTTCTTCATCTTTTGTTGATTTTGAGTGTTCTGTTGCTGAGTACTTGACTGCCCTTCTCCATATCCTTGGAATTGGGTTCCATTCTGGAATTGAGCAGGGGGATGTCCAAATTGCATTTGTTGCTGTTGTTGGTGCATAACAGTCATTTGCTGCTGTTGTTGATGCATGACAGGCATAGTAGACAGGAACTGCTGAGGCCATTGATTGTATTGAGGAAATTGCATCCCCTGCCATGGTTGCATCCCTTGCATATTACTCGGACCACTAAACTGTTGAATTGGTTGGAAGGTACCTGGTTGTAGTTGCCCTTGCATCACCGGCGCCCCCTGAGGATTCAAGCCACCAGCCTGGATAGGAATATGTGCATGGATTGGGGGGTATGCTTGACCCACTGGACGAGGAGCGCCTCTCCGCGGCCAACTCCATTCTCCCCACCCCGACGTCCTCCTCCTCGGTTGCCTGCCATTCCTCTCACCACTTCTGCGTAAGTTGCCCGATCTGAATCTCCTTTCCACAAATCTTTCGAGAAACTGATCACCTTCGACCTTGCAAGCTTTCCACTCTCTCTCACCGGATAGCAATCCTCTGGGGTGAATTTTTTGGAGGGGAATAGGTCTTTGCGGATCCAGACCAGTCTGCCCTTGGCGGCGGAAACCCTAGCAGTAGTTGGGGACGGGACCGACCAGAGCTGCCCGTATATTTCTACCACCTCCTCCCCGTCTTGAGGAAGCGGTTGTGTACGCTTTGTCCTTTTGAAAGCAGCTCCCGCTAGACGCACTTTTCTCCTCGGGCATCCACTGGCTGACGTGTGGGCCCCTGCGACCAGAATCCCCAATTGCCCCTGTCCTCACAGCAGCAGGTCACCGGCATGCCCGAGCTCTCGCCGGAATTGCTCGGAAAGGGGAGGGACGGCAAGGGGATCCATTCCTTACTTCGATATGAACCAGCGGGATATGGAATCCGCCAACCACCACCTCCCCCTGACCTCTTCTTTCCTTGTCCGAGCTCACCAAGGGTCTCGGCGGAATGGCCGCCATCTCGCGCGCTGTACTCTCGACGTCGACGATGCTTCCCTGGCCGCCCAATCCAGCACCTGCTCCGGCTCTAGCGGCGAGCCCAATCGGAATAGGCGGTCGATTTCCTCTTCCGTCGCCCTCGCCATGATGCGCTCGACGAGGGCCAACTTGGACTCTCTCGCTTTCTCCACCGCACGCACCGCTGCGCTGCCTTCTCCGCTCTGTTCGCCGCCTTCAACAGCGCCTCCAGCTCCTCCGTCGACGACCTCCGCTCTCTCGGAATCCCGTTCATCCCGAATTGGATCTGGGTCGCTGTCGCTCAGCACAATCCCGGGGCCTGAACGGTCGAGCGAGCGGAGCCGCGCGCTCCTCGATTCGTCGGAGAGCTCGTCGCCGGCGTGGTTCGGGTGGAGAGGGCGGTGGTTGGTGGGGCGGGTGGGGGGTGAGGTCGTCGGTGGAGACGCGGTCATGGAAGCGCGGCACCTGAATGAGTCTGAACATAATAAACAGTGAAATAAACCTCTAGTTGTCTACACATCGACTTCATCGGCACTATTAACTCTGTCCCCAGAGGAGAAGGGGACGACGTCGACGACAGTATCGGGTCGCAGTTGCAGGAGACGTCGACGACAGCAGTGCCCTCGCCGACGCTGGTATTGGGGAGCCGGAGGTGCCGGCACGTCCCTTTCACCTGCGCACACACACACACATACATGTATGGATTGGCACATCAATCGGTCGTCGCAGCAGAGTTTACTGAATTTAACGGAGACTGGCGTGCTGAGTTACCTCCATGGACAAGCTCAATGGTCGTCGCGCACAGGATGAGTGCAGCTGCAAGGACCGCCCAGCAGCGGGCGGACGAGGAAGATGGCGCCACCCGCTTCAACATCTTTGACTAACTTCTCAGTCTGTCTGCCCCGCCAGTTCCACGATGCTTGTAGTTGTATATATAGGCAGGTAAATGAACGGATACTCCGGCAACTATGCTATTGCGTCCATACCAGCTTTAGCTTTTGACTGAGATATATACGTTTGCCCAATCTTTTCCTCAGAGCACAATAGCTATACATACACAATTTCCACAAGAAAAATCAAAGTTGCATCTGGCTGGTACTCTTCCACGGCATACTCTTCTTTGTTTTTTCCTATACTTTTGGTAACCAGATTCATGTTTCTAGATGAACACGTGACTTGGACTTCGAACACTAGAAGTCTAAGCCCTCCCCAAGATGAGTGCTCTCTTCTCCGACTTCCCTGGAGCCTCCGGTACAGCGACGGGTTCTCCACCCATACGGGGATGGAGCGACAGAAGTATGGAAATAGGATAAGGCAGCGGCAAGACGAGCCGTTCAAATACATGTCAAGTGGAAGTGCGGTGATGTATGTAGCTAAGGCATTCTATACAAAAGATGAAAAAACAAAATGAGCTACAAGCTATTCATAAAACTCAAAAGTCGAAACTGTTCCTGCAAAAAGAAAAAAGAGAAGGTCAAAACTGCTAGATGGACAAAGGAACTCACATTGCTCAGGCGGTTGCCGATCCTTCAAGGTGGTTTGTGGACTATGAAGACTAGTCAAAGGTGGGAGTGTCCATGGCTCATGGTGAGCCATGTCTTCGCATCCGTTCATGAATGGGCCTGTTCTTGACTTTATCTTCTTTGCTTCTTTCACTTAATCATTCACTTGGTCATTCATTTTTCTCCTCTTCCTTTGACTTGTTTACCATGGGAACTTGCTTGGATTTTGTTGACCATGGTAGATTGCTTGGACCCATGGTAGTTTTCTTAGACTTTTGTTCGCCATATTTGACTTGTGTTGTCCGTCTATGTGGAGGCTTTTAGCACGGTGGTAGCCTTGACACACATAGTCGTCAATCTCCATTGGCATGGTACTGTAATCCAGCATAGGCGCGGCGACCACCATGCCCACTGCATTGTCATCGTCATCCACCATCTACATCGCTTCTGCATTGGCGTCGTTATCCACCATGTCGTTGTCGTCCAAATTAATCACTGCTCGCTTCCGCATTGGCGTCGTTATCCACCATGTCGTTGTCGTCCAAATTAATCACTGCTGGCACCACCGCCCACACCGCATCGGCCATTGGGCCCGAACAAGAGACCGGTGCTTGGCCCTCCGAGCTCTCTTTCCGGGATCTTCGGACTCGGCCTTCTCCGTCGTCCAAGGAGGATGTTGATTGGAAGCGCACCAACACCATCGTCATGGATCATGTGTTGTCGCTCTGTCGTCATCATTGTGGCCGTCACAACTGACGCGCAGCCCGTGTGAAGCCCCCGGCTCAATCGTGCACTAATCATACACGCAAATGCACACGATCAAGCGTAAGGACTCACGGAAAGATATCACAACACAACTCTAGAACATAAATAAAGTCATACAAGCTTTATATTACAAGCCAGGGGCCTCGAGGGCTCGAATACATAAGCTTGCGTACAAGCGTCAGCGGAAGCATCAGATATCTGAGTACAGATATAAAAGAAAACACAGATAAGCCCTTAGAAGGCGGGGCAGAAGAAAACACTACGATCGAAAGGCGCAGGCCTCCTGCCTGGGACCCTCCGATCCTACTCCTGGTCGTCAGCCAACTCGTAGTAGTATCCACCCTCGGGGGAGTAGTAGCGATCGTCGGCGGGGGCAGCTGTAACCGGGGCTCCGACATCTGGTTGCAACAAATGGATATGGGGAAAAAGAAAGCAAAGCAACTGTGAGTACTCATCCGAAGTACTCAGCAAGCAAGGGGATCTACACTACATATGCAACATTATCAAGAGAGGCTGTATATGTGGACTGGGCTGCAAAAATGCCAGAATAGAGGGGAAAGCCTAGTCCTATCGTAGACTAGCATCTTCAATGGTCTTGCAGCATTAGAAGAGTGTAGATTAGTACCGCATAAAGTAGTAGTATCATTAAGTCTCATCCTCACCCAGAGATCCTTTCTCGACTCCCTGCGAGAAAGCAATCCCAGAGCCATACTGTCATCAACCTCGTCCTGAGATCCCTTCTCGACTCCCTGCGAGAAGCAATCCCAGAGCCATACTCATCATAAGTATCCTGTTCTAGTTGTATCGATCGGGATACAACTCCGAGTGTCCTTTACCGTAGGACCGGCTATGCATAGATTAGTTCTTCCCTGCAGGGGTGCACCAACTTACCCACCACGCTCGCTTAACTCCGGCCGGACACACTTTCTGGGTCCTGCCCGACCTCGGCCAAATGACACACCGCAGCCCTACCTAGAGCTCAGCACACTACTAGGAAAAGGCCTGCTAGTGGCGCACGATACTAATGGCGCACCACGCAGTGCGCCATTAGTATAGCCCACCGTGCGCCATTAGTATGCCTCCCAGGGGGCCATATTTACTTTGTGCTCTGGGTTACTAATGGCGCACTTCTATGTGGTGCGCCATTAGTAACAAATTTTTTTCAATTTTTTTTTTCTTTTTTTCTTAATCTTGGGTCATTATGGCTTAATCTCGGGTCAATATGCTTAATCTCAAGTCAAATCGCACTAAGTGGTCAAACTTCCCGGAAGGTCACCCATCCTCACACTACTCCAGCCCGAACACGCTTAACTTCGCAGTTCTATCCAACCCCAGCACCACCTCACTTAACAAGCACTTGTTGATATATCTATGATATCAATGCTATTAAACCTTGTTGATGTCTAGGACTTTGTTCATGTTCATGAGTGTGATGAAATTTTGAAAAAATATTTGAAACTTCCCGATCATATTACGTATCATATTTTGAAAAAAAAATCCAAAAAAAAATTCAAAACCAATTATTTTTTCTGTAACTAGTGGCGCACCTAGCAAATGGTGCGCCACTAGTAAGTTTGAATTTTTTTGAATTTTTTCCCCTCTAGATCTTAAAAGCCCCGTAACTTTTTTTCTGTTAGGTTTTTGGGGATTCTGAAAATGTTTAACGGGGTTCCCCCGTTAATTTCGGATGTAACTTTTCGAGTAGATGATTTTTCATATAAAAAAAAAATTCATCGCAGTTCGTATGCAAAAGTTATGCCCATTTTACACATTCTCGAGAGATTTTGCAAAAAAGTCCAAAATTCATGTTTGTAAATTTTGCTAACAACTAGACCACATATCACATGGGAATCTTATTTTCTTTTATTTTTTTGACATTTCTATCAATTTCTTTTATTTTTTTTAAAACTGAAAAGGCGGTCCAGCGGGGTGCATTTGGTGAATTTTTTTAAGACTCAGAAAGTTAGTAATGGCGCACCACGTAACAGGTGCGACATTAGTAACCAGGTTACTAATGGCGCACCTGTTACGTGGTGTGCCATTACTAGTTTTGGAATATTTTTTTTCCAAAACTAGTAATGGCGCACCAGGGTATAGTGCGCCATTACTAGTTGAACTAGTAATGGCGCACTATACCCTGGTGCGTCATTACTAGTTTTAAAAAAATAAATAAAAGAAACATTTGTTAGTAATGGCGCACGGAGTGTGTGGTGCGCCATTACTAGTTAAAACTAATAATGGCGCACTATTCCCTGGTGTGCCATTACTAGTTTTGCAAAAAAAAAAAATTGGACACTAATGGCGCACCTACACATGGTGCGCCACTGCTATATAGCAGTGGCGCACCACATGTAAGGTGCGCCATTAGTGTTCATATCATCTATAGCCCTTTTCCTAGTAGTGGCAGAGAGGTCCCCGCCGGTCTACATCCTAAGCGCAAGGGGGTCTTGGGCCATCGCCCCTCACCCTCCGGGTCGTTGCGCACATGGCTCAGATCCAAGCACCACCTCTGTCGTGAATGGCGCCAATCACTCCATGCCGCACTACTGAACTGGACGTCTGACAGAGCTTTCGGCTGATGCATACGATGCAGAACGCCCATACTATGCCCACGTGATGGTTAGTGCTATCGGGCCAGAGGCCCACTCGAATCAAATATCCAAATCGTTAGTACCTTGGGGGTGCGGTAACGAGCAGAGACTCACGATCGATGTGACCCCGTCGCCCCATCTTGAGGACTTGCGGCAAGGGCCAAGAATGCCCGGCCACGCCTCGTATTCACCACTCGGGCACCATCCAGGCAACCCGTCTTCACATCACACGCGGGTACCCCTCGGAGTCGACCCGCCTTCCAAGTAACAGTGTAAAGTCCAATTATCCGTGTGTCCATAACATTAGGGGAATCCGAGGTATCACCCTCGTTGGATTCCTACTTGATGTATCCGTCAAGGTGAACTCGAAGGAATCACCCTCGATGGGTTCACACTTGATGTGTTGCACGACAGGGTCGTTACCGGAAGTGGTGAAGGAGGAATCACCCTCGATGACCACGACCAAATAGCTACTCTACAGAGTTAACATCAGAAGTGCTACACGAGGCATCACCCTCGGCATCCGATGGTAACGATGCAGTGTCGTACAACCAAGGGGTGATGTGCGGTGCCGGGGCCTGGTCTTCGATCCCGTTGATCGGGTCTTCTGATAATCCAGCGGGGCAGTCGGGACAAGTGGGGTCACTGATAAGTCTCTACCCAGCCTATACTAAGCAGTTTAGGATAAGCAGGTAAGGTATCAATAGCAGGTTACAATAAACAGGCTATGCATCAGAATAGGATAAACAGTAGCAGCAGCAATTCTAATGCAAGCATGAGAAAATAGAATGGGCGATATCGGGATGATCAAAGGGGGGGCTTGCCTGGTAGCTCGACGGCAAGGGCAAGGTCGTCAATGGTGTCGTCGGGCTCCTGAGCTGCGTCGGTATCGGGGACGACGTCGGTGTCGGGGTCTACCGAGAGAGAAGAGGGGGAAGAAACAGTAAATATAAAGCAAACAAGAGCATGACATGACAATAGTATATGCAGAGCTAGGGTTGTTCTGACGTACGGTTGCAAGTTACCGAGGAAGGGGGAATCCATCCGGGAATGTTTTCCCGGTTCCGGACATTTGTCAGACAGATGACCGGAGGGGAAAGGTTCCATGTTCGGATAGTTAGGGACGCGTGACGGACGAACGAACCGCGTATTCGGATTCGTCTCGTCGTTCTGAGCAACTTTCATATATAAATTATTTTCATCGGAGTTACGGATTAAAAGATATGATTTTCTAAAGTTTTTATTGATTTTCTGGAATTATTTAAATTATTAAATTCAACATTATCCGAAACAGTGCTTGATGACGTCAGCATGACATAGTGGTGATGTCAGCAGTCAACAGGGGCTGACCAGGTCAAACCTGACCAGTGGGCCCCACCTGTCAAAGACTCAGGTCAATTCCAGTTTATTTAATTAAATTAAACAGGGTTAATTAGCAGGTGGGTCCACATGTCAGTGACAGGTTAGGCTAATTTAATTATTTTTATTAACCTAATTAGTTAATTAGGCACCTGACAAGGGGGGCCCATATGTCAGTGACACAGGGAGAGGGGGGAGCTCACGGGGCAGTGTAGGGTTCGGGGCAGCGGTGCTCGGGGAGGAAGACGGGGACGGCGAGGTGGTCCGGCGAGGGGGAGGCGAGGAGGAGCGACGCCGGTGAGGTCGAGGCGGCGGGGTCGTGCGGCGAGAGCGGCGGGGCTCGGCCCGATCCAGAACTGGATCGGGGGGGAAGGGTTTCGGGGTCTCCAGAGGGGGTATAGGCCGGGGGTGGGCTGGCCGGCTGGGCTGAGGCCCAGTTGGGCCGGGGGGAGTTTTGCTTTTATTTTTATTTTTTTGTTTTGTTTGTCTTTTGTCTTTTGTTTTTTGTTTTTATTACAAATGACTTTTGTAAAATATGAGACTGGTCCAAATATTAACAGTGCAGAATTAGTCACTGCTAGAAATTGGTTTGGTGTCCATATATTTTTGTTTGGATTTTATTTAATTGAAAAAGGATTAAATAGTTCTATTTTGCTGCTGTTTCTTGTTGTTTGAGTCCTTTTACAATTTCCAATAAATGTTGCAATCATTTTTATGAATGCTATGGGAATATTTGCAACATGATGCACAATTTTGTTTTCCAATTTGAACAACTTTTAGTTTCACTTAAGTTTGAATTTTAATTTGAACTGGAATTTGAAAAGAGGTATGATCCAATTGATGTTTAAGCACTGCTGATCATGATGACATGGCATAATCAAAAGAGTGATTACTGTAGCTTAATACATGGGGTGTTACAGCCCGTTCCTGGCGCGCCAACTGACGGTGCAGAAAACCGTAAGATCTCTCGGTAAAGTGCCTGGCAAGGTCGGAAGTACCGGGACGGAGCCCACATGCACAAGTTACCCAGGTTCAAGCTTCCAGAGAGTAATAACCTACATCCTGCTTCTTATTGTTATTCACGGTGGAGGGATACCTCATGCGAGGGAGTGCAATGGTGTTGACGAGATTGCTACCGAGAGTTGTTTCTACGGGGGAGTAGATGCGTCCAAGAGCCCTAGCTCCCCCTTATATACACGATGGGAGCTAGGGTTTACACGAGGTAGATGAGATCTATTCTGCCGCCCTCCTGGCTTGGAGTCCACGAAGGTCCCAGAACCGCCTATAGGTCGCCTTGGGCCCCCTCCTATCCTTGTCTCTTTGGTAGGCCTGTCGGGCTCCCTGTGCAGAAGCCACCCTAGGTGCTTGGCAACGTCAGTGAGCGCCTCTTCGGTTGGTGCCCTCACCGTCTATTTAGATTTATGATAGCAGAGTTCTGTGAATTTCTTTTAAATTGGTCGCTTCATTTGGAACTATAACATACATGATAGACATTTTATTTTGTAAATTCCGTGACGAGGAAACATGTTGTGCATAAATTATATTCGTTAGTTTTTAGAAGGTCATAAATTATATTATCGTTATCCATTAAACACGCTTTGTTATCTTGAGCTAACCAAGAATCTCCCTTGGCAGATCCTTATATCGCAACACGCGGGTGAGCCGGATGGGAAGCGTTAAGACAAAGCCATCTATATATTTTGTCTACTATATATAATGTGATGGGTCATTGTATGCCATAGTAGAACCATATCAATTGGTTGTCCTGTACTATCACTAAGACCAGAGACAAAGCCAGCAGGGGGCGACCTGGGACCATGGCTCCCCTCATGCTGAAAAAAATCCTTAAATTACCCCTATATAATATGTGGATTTGTAGAGTTAATGCCTATTTTTTTTATCTATGTCCCCCTCTAATGATCATACATGTATCATTGGGTCCTCTCTTATGAACATCCTAGCTCCGTCCCTGACTATGACTTGCTTTGGTGTATCATGCTATGTTTTGAACTAGGCCAAGCAACTCTATCATCACATGTAATCGACTTGCTACTATTGTTTTTTCTATGAGATGCGTCAAATGAATTTTGATGTTTTGTATTGAATCATTATTGTGTATTTTATAATTTTGATGTTTTGTATTGAATCATTATTGTGTATTTTATCTAGCTATGCTCAGTGTTGGAACACAGTGCTGGCAGGGCAACGTGCGCCAAGGCACGCTCCTATCTAGTTCATATGCATAACACACGCGTAGCTTGAGTTGGCATGTGACCCGCCTTTCTCTTCTTCTTTTGGGGGTTGAGGCGGTGAAATGGGCGCGGTTATGTGCCGCCCGTAGCACGCTGACTCACGACTCGCTTGCAGGGAGCCTGAATTGGGCTGGCCATTAACAATTTACAGGGTCGTGCTGATATCAGGATGATGTCATGCGTGTTTTTTACTTTTGATTTCATTTTTCCTTCACATTTCTATTTTGGGGTTTTACTTTTGATTCTATTTCGAAATATTCTAATATATATGTATATATTATAAAAAAATTACATAAATTTTGAAAAAGGTTAATCTTGCAATTGAAAAAATGTTAAATGTGTATAGAAAAATGTTTTTGATATACATATAAAATGTATGAAATTAATGAAGAAATATGATATGTTATCACGTATACGAAAAAATGTCAATCATGTGTTTGAAAAATATTAAATATGTCTAAAAATGTACAAAAGTATTTGAAAAAAATGTTTACATGTATTTGAAAAATGTATTCAAAAATATGTTCTTGTGAAAAAATCTTAAATTTATATTTTGAGAATGTTAAATGTGTATAAGAATGTTTTACATGTATACAAATAAATGTACAAAGGTATTTGAAAAAATGATGTATCTGATTTTTTTTCAAAATCATGTTTTATTAAAAATGTTAAACATATATTTGTAAAATTTTAATTAAGTATAAATATGTTTCACATGTATACTAGAAATGACAAAACTATTTTAAAAATGTTTAGCATGTATTTGAAAAATATATTCAAAACATGTTTTTATAAAAAAAATGTTAACCATGTATATTCTTTTTACAAAAAGTAGACATGTGTTGGAAAAAGGAAAAAAATGTACGAGCGGCAGCGAACGAATGCGCTGATAGGCCGGCCTGGCTCGCTCACCTGTAGGCCATAGCCCTGGCGCGGTGGCAAATCTATGTCTTGCTTCCAACGAGACAAACCGTCCACTCGCCTAAAACGACGAAGTAATGAGCCGGCCCAGTGCCGTCATTCGCTCGACTGTTTTCACTCGATTCTATTACTGATTTTCATTTCTTTTTTCTTGTATACATTCTGTTATATTTAGAAAAACTAAAATACACATATTTCAACACAAATAAGTTTGAATAAAATGTTTGTGCAATGATTAGCCAATGTTGGTGCAACTATGCAAAAAAATAATAATAATTCAAAATATAATAAATAAATATATTACCGACAAAACATTACTTGAAGAGATTAAAAACAAGTTAACTGAGCATTTGAAAAATGTTAAATGCATATAGATAAAAGGTTTCTCATGCATGCAAAAAATATATACAGAAAAATACAATTCGTTATGAAAAACATTGATGTATTTCAAAAATTAATCTTGTTATAAAATATATAAATCAAGCATTTGGAAAGTGTTAAATGTGTTTAAAAAAATGTTAACCATGTTTCAAAACATGTTGATCTTGTTTTTCAAAAATGTTAATCAAGCATTCAAAAAATGTGAAATGTGTACAAAAAGGATGACCATGTATTCTAAAAACTAAAATTTGTATTTGAAAAATGTTAATAAAACATTTAAGTATGTATAGTGAAAATGTAGACCGTGTATTAAGAAATGTTAATCTGCATTTTAAAAATATTAATCATGCATTTGAAAATATTAAATGTGTAGTGAAAAAATGTTGACCATGTATTCTAATATTTGTAATGTTGTATTGGTAAAATAAATCAAGCATTTGAAAATGCAAATATGTACAAAAGATGTAGTCTGTGTATTAAAAAATGTTAATTGTATTTAAAGAATATTCATCGAACATTTAAAGAATATTAAAAATGTGTATGGAAAAAAGGTTGACTATGCATTAAAAATGTTAATAATCTATTTTAAATATTTAACGTGAATTACAAAAATGTATTAAATATACCAAAAATGTCCAATGTGTATGGAAAAATTATACATAAAAAATATAAGTTTTGAAAAAATGTTTAATGTGTATATGAAAAATGTTTCTAATGTATACGAAATATTTTAATCGGTACAGGAAAAAAGTTAACATGTGTTGAACAAAAATAAAAATGATGAAAATAGACAAGACAACAAATAAACAAAAAGAAAAGGGAAAGCAATGTATAACTAAGAAGAAAAGAAAAACGGAAGAAAACCAGTGAAAACCAAAAAATTATTAAAGAAATAGAGAAAAAAAGAAACAAGAAAAACCAAAGAAAGGTAGCAAAGTGAATGAATAGAAGCGAGTGTAACCTGCGAGCGAACTAACACGCCGACCATGTACTGCAGTGAGTAGGGAAAAACCTTCAGCGAGCCGGGCATGCATCTCACTATAAGCGGGGGGACCTCCGAAATCACTAATTGAGAAGTACTCCTTGCAAAGATCACTCCCACCTTCCCAAGTTGTGACAAATGGCGCACTGCATGTGCGTCACTTGTCACAACCTGTTAGTTTTTCCTTTTTTTTCGTATATCCGTTTATTCAAAACGTTTTATCTTTGAAACGTGCGTCCAAATCTCGGACATTTTTCACCGTTGGATTTCTCGCACCGAGATCTTCAAAACTAGATCATATGTTAATAGGTTTTGAGGAACTTTTTTCACGAAAAAAACCAATCCGAAAAACCGAACCAGGAGCATGTTTTTTTTCCTTTCCGAAAGCCGTTTCCGAGAGAACATGCTTCTCGCGGAAGAAGCAAAAAGAGAACATATTTTTTTTTGTTTCCGAGAGGCACGGTCGTGCCTCTCACGGAAAGAAAAAAAACATGTTTTTTTCGTTTCCCAGAGGCACGGCTGTGCCTCTCACGGAAGAAAAAGAAAAAAGAAAATGTGTGCAAATTAAAAAATTGTTCATGTGTTTTTTAAAATTTTCAGAAATTCATAAAATGATCATGAATTACAAAACAATTCTCCTATTGCAAAAATGTCATGAAATTGAACAAATGTTTGCATATTAAAAAATTGTTCATGTATTTTTCGAAATTTACAGGAATTAAAAAAATGTTCATGAATTACAAAAAAATCAATGATTCAAATAGTATTTTCGGTAATAAAAAAACACATGTATTCAAAAAAAGTTCATGAACTGCAAAAATTGTTCGCCCAATTTAAAAAAAAAGATCATCGATTCAAAAAATGTTCGCCGATACAAAAAAGAACTATTTTTGGGAAAATAATTGCCCAAAATATTTTCAAAATTGTAATGAACTTTCATCAATTCAAAAATGTTCATGATGTAAAAAAACGTTCATGAATTTGAAAACGGTCACGATTTCAAAAAAATGTTCATGAGTTCATTTTTTTCATAATTTTCAAAGATTGTTCATGATTTGGTATATATGTGTGTTGAAATTTGAAAGATGGCCGTGGAAAAAGAAAAATGAAAAAAAGACAGAAAACATAAAAATGAAGATTAAAAAACAGAAGAGAAAAGAATAAGAAAAAATAAAGAAAGAAAGAAGCAAAAGAAAAAAAAACATGAATCGGTGGGGAACGAATCCGAAATTGGTCGGCCCAAAAGAGGAGCTGACACTTGAGGGGTACGCGCTACGTCGCTGCATAGCGACCTACGCGCCAAATAGGGACTATTATAGCCGTGGCGCTGGTGCAATGAATCATTGAGAGAGCGGACGGATGTCTGTGAGTTGGAACAAGAGCTCCATGAAACGTCGTTGTTGGTTCCTCGAAGCGGAGGGATCTCCTATAGAGCACCTTATGCGCTGGTTGATGTGTGCTCACGGTAACCCCCTGGTGGGCGGGCCCATGAACACGCAGCGGTGCAATGTATTTATAGCGCGAAAACCCCCAAAAATATAGTTGTGGTGTGGAATCAAACTCGCGCCACTTAGCTTCAGTGTGTGGTTGGCTAACCAGTAGAGTTACTAGGACCTTGTGAAACACTGCAGCACAAACAGCTTAAGAACAAAAAACTGTAGCCGCTCTTTTTATTGCACATACGTTGCTGTGTAGAATTTTCAATTATTTGAAAACATTTTTGAAAATGGGATTTATTTTTTAAAAAATGTGAACAAAATTTAAAAGTCCACAGATTTAAAAAAATCATGAATTATAAAAAGGTCATGTATTCAAAAAAGTTCATGATTTTTCTAAAAAAATCATATATTTTGTAAAAAGTTCATCATTTTTTAAAATGTCACAAAATATGAAAAACAAATCATCTATTTTCAAACAAAAATAAAATTTTAAAAATCATCGAATTTCAAGAAAAGTCTATCAATTTTAGAAAAAGTTCATTAATTTTGAAAATGTTTTATTGAATCTTGGAAAAAATAGAAAGGAAAAGAAATAAAAGGAGAAACAATCTATATCTATACCTACTAACAAAGGGCTATTGCTTCTGCCCGTCCGTCGTCCCTT
Organism: Thinopyrum elongatum; assembly: GCA_011799875.1. Taxonomy (NCBI): domain Eukaryota; kingdom Viridiplantae; phylum Streptophyta; class Magnoliopsida; order Poales; family Poaceae; genus Thinopyrum; species Thinopyrum elongatum. The sequence continues at coordinate 683,844,131 of CM022298.1, read as the reverse complement.
TTAGAAAAAGAAAAACCTGAGTTTTATTGGAATTAACCCGCAGTCCAACTTAAGTCAGAGACAAAGCCTTTTTTGCATCTTTTCCAGAAAACTCCGGACTTTTGAGGTAATTAACCCGCCGTTCATATTTAAGTCAAAATGAATCATTTTTTATGTTTTAATAGAAAACCACAAGATTTTACTATTAATCAATCCGTAGTCCATCTAAAACAAATGCTCTTCTAAATTATCCATATATTTTAAACCGTAACTCCAATTTTTACATGTTATATATGAAATTTGATTACAAAAAATGTAGAATCTGAATATGATATATCCTACCTGTTAAATATTTGTCAAATATTATTTGGGCGTAAACTTAATCTACAGCACATGGTCTGTTATTCTTTTGTACCAATGGCGGCAACCAGATTGCAAATAAGCATTCAATAAAACCAGATTGAGACAAAAAAACATCAATAACCACACATGCACACCTCTAAAAAATCTTGCAGGGGAAAAGAAAAGATTTCCCATCTTATTCCGAGCGAGCGCGCACGTGTCTTATTCCAAGCGAGTGCGTGCAAGAGAGAGAGAGAGAGAGGCACTGAAGCCACCGTCGGCGACGGTCGGAAGGAGGATAAGCGGCAACAAAGATGAAATTGCATGTTGAAATAAAGGACGTGGACCTCTTGAGGTCTTGAGTCATGATTATTAAGTTAGGGACACGTAGTATTTTTTCCTTCCGTTGCAACACGTGGGCTTTTTTGCTTGTAAGAAGAAAAAGGGAGAAAGTAATCACAGCTGGTGCTGTGTCCCAGGTGGTTGCTGCAGTGTATCTGCAAAAATGAAAGATTGCTGGTTCGAATCAACTTAATGTGCGCGTCTTTTGCAATTTAAACAGGAAAATTAAAGAGCTAAACTGGCCGGCTTGCGCGGAGGCAATAGAAACGGGCGCCTTAAGCGCCGTTTAGGAAATGCCCGAAGCGGAGGCCCGTCGTTTCTGTGGCAAAGCTTCTTGGGCTTCCATTCTTGTCGAAACCATCCGGCCTTCTTCTTTCCGAGCGCAACCGAGCCCAACAATAACCCCGGTGCCCTGCCCACTACGGCGGCGAGCACAGCACCGGCCAAAAAATCCCGCCGTCGCGCGCCCATTTCCTCCCCCTTCCCGCCTCGCCTCGCCACGCGCGCCCATTTCCTCCCCTCCTACCGACCGCGGCCTACCGAAATCCCCAATCGAAGCTCGTCCCCCAGAATCCCCGCCCCCCATGGCGCCGTCGCCGCCTACCGCCCCCAAGACCATCGCCGACTTCTTCGTCCGCCCCGCCAAGCGCCTCCGCTCCGGCGCAGCCAAAACCACCGTCGTCCTCCCCGCCGCCTCCCTCTCCCCCTCCCCCTCCTCCGGCTCCGACTCCTCCCCGCTCTCGCCGGAGCAGCGCCGCAGGGCCGACACCAACCTCGCGCTCGCCCGCGCGCGCCGCAACCTCCGCCTCGCCGAGTCCAAAGGTACCCTCTTTCTCCACGCCCCCCGCTCTCCGGACCCTAGCTAGGGTTCTAACTGAACTGCTGTGGGTTTGGCATTTAGCGGCCGGCGACGGTGCGAAGCTGGAGGAGCTGCTCGTGGAGGAGACGTGGCTGGAGGCGCTGTCGGGGGAGCTGCGCAAGCCCTACGCGCTCGACCTCTGCCGCTTCGTCGCCCACGAGCGCCTGCACGCCAAGGTGCCCGTCTACCCGCCGCCCCACCTCGTCTTCCACGCGCTCCACACCACCCCCTTCCACAACGTCAAAGCCGTCATCATCGGCCAGGTACCCAAAATCATAACCCATTGAATTCTAAGAATCCTGTACTTGTTCACCTGCTGCTTCGTTGTGGATAAATATGCGACAGTTTCACTAATTTAACTTCAGTGTGAGGATCATGTTGCTTACTTACATGAAAATTCAGCTATTTGGTCTCACTGTGGCCTAGAGTTTCTTTTTGTTCGAATGCTGCCTGCTGTATGGAGTACTGAAAGAAAATTGAAACATGGATAGCTAGCATAACTGTTCTTCATATTCATGCTATGCTAGGATAACTGATTTGATGCTGCTTTGTTTCTGTGGTCACATTCTGGTGCCTGGCACATTTGCCACATCACTTCGTTACCTGAAATTATGCCTGTCATATATTTTTTGTGACACCCTTTCTTTCAGCTATCAGTAGGTGATCCTATTTTTCTTGCTAAACTTACCATATGGTCTTCATTTGTCTTTGAACCTCCTCTGCATCTGTATCATGCACTAAGTTTCTGCTTTTAGTATTTTAAGCCAATTTTTAAATTTTTTCTTTCTTTATTGTGGGTTTCTTAGCCTCACGTAATAGTTAATGGTACCTGGTTAATGATAATAATGTGCAACATACCACAAGTTTGTTTCTTGCAAAAGTTTAGATTCATTCGTAGCATTTGTTTTCAGTGTTTCATGTTGCAGACTGTCTACTTTTCAGGATCCATACCATGGTCCTGGCCAGGCCATGGGATTGTCGTTTTCAGTACCAGAGGGGATAAAAATTCCTTCCAGCTTACAAAACATATTTAAAGAGCTGCATAAAGATCTAGGGTGTACTATACCATCCCATGGGAATTTGGAAAGATGGGCTGTGCAGGTAAAATGGTTTGGTAAGACGTTAGAGTTAATAATATATGCGCACAAACAACAAGTTTATGTTCTTACTTTACCTTAATATTAATTTCCGTTGCAATACTAGGATCAGTATGTACTAATATACCATGAAACAGTGTGCTTCTTTTCACATGTTACAACTGCAAAGGGCTCAGGCAGTCTTGCAGTTGTATTGCAGAGAGGAAATCTATCAAGTCCCCCAAATCATGTTACTCTACATTTTTGTGTTTGTTTTGTGTAAATTTGATTAACTGCCCCCCTCTTTTTATATTCTAGTTTTGGCCAAATCCATGTAAACATATCACTGCAGTTATCAACTGAACTAAGTAATTTTACATTTTGTTACCATTTATCCCCTATAGGATGCTGCAGAAGCAATTGGTTTGCTACACTATATTTAGTTCTAACAATTAGAATCTACTTGAATGGGCAAGGAGGCGATGATGAACCTGAAACAAGGTAGCTTCATGAGAATTAAGAAATATAGAAAACAATGCCTGCTACAGCCTATGGCCAAATTTGCTCAGATTAGTGATGCTTCCACATTTCCCAGCAGCACCCCATAAGTTCTCTTTTAACTTTCTTTTGGAATAGTGCTTACTAACTCGAGAAAAAACATGTATCTTGCAGGGTATTCTTATGCTCAATACCATGCTAACAGGTCAGCCTGTTTTTCTCATCAGGATTCAGGATCTGTTGTTCCTTAGCTCATATTCGTGCACACCAATTTAAATTACTTTATGCACTTGAATCTTGATACAGAAACTATGCTTCTTTTTTGTTCTATTTAGCTTTGCTTCGCTGTATTCTTGTAGTTGCATCTGTATTTTTGCTTTTTTGCTGTATTTGATATTATTAGCTTCCTCTAGCTTAGTGGGAATTTGTGGATCATTTTCTATTCGGCATTGTAGACCTAGAGTTGATTATCTGAGACAGCTGTTTGTATTATGGGTATGTACGGTAAAAATTGTTTATTTATTTATTATTAAAGATTCCCATGGCCTTAATGCTAAATAGGATTGTAGGACTTGTTTTCCAGTGCCTCATTCACTGCTACTAGTGTCGAAGTATGACCTTGAGATTGTTGTATGCTTTAGTCATTGTTCTCTTCGATGTTTAATTTTAGCATTTGAATTTACCTCTTTTAGTGACGCAATTGTATGTTGTGGTAAAATTGACCTGTTCGGGAGTTATACCTAGTCTTCAATTTTTTACTGAGCAGTGAGGGAACACCAAGCCAATTCACATGCCAAGAAAGGATGGGAGCAGTTCACTGATGCTGTCATTAAGACAGTATCACAAAAGAAATCAGGACTGGTCTTTATTCTCTGGGGAAACTCAGCTCAAGCGAAGATAAGGTAAGCACTTTCATCTGGAACTCTACAGACTGTAACAGTCATGCTGAAACAAGACACAGACGTTCAGAGTACATACTTGTTATCTTTGGTCTTTAGGAAAGCAGAGACATTCAGAGTACATGCTTGTTCGTTTTTGCAGATTGATTGATGAAACAAAACATCACATTCTAAAATCTGCTCATCCGTCAGGCCTGTCTGCAAACAGAGGTTTCTTTGGATGCAGGTTTGTTTTCCTTTTGGTTTTAGTAAATCTTGTCCAATGTCTTTTTCCTGGGTATATAAATAAAAGAGATGTCAACTCCTTCCTTCAAAACTAAAAGTTGAAAAGGATGGAAAGATGGAGAGAAATGAGAAAAGATTTCCCAGTTGCATGTCAGTATGTCACTAGGGTGATTCGGGTGGGCACAAGAATAAGAGGACGATTACCATTGACAAGAAATATTGAATCGCTATATTTATCACCACTTGCACTTGTTTGAGGCTAGGCAGTACGAAAACCCACTTCACTAATGGCCCGTATCTCTATCTCTGTCACCGTACATGTTCTCTAGTAGTGGTGTGAACAAACCTTTAACTCTACCTGCACCATTATCTAATGCCACTGTCCGTGCACGCCGATGAACACGCTTTCGCATGTCAGTGTCCTGTCTTTAATTACCCAACCCAATATTACTTTCACCTTTAAACTCACTGCTGTTAATGGCTCTGCATAATACGGAACGTCCATTATGTCGCGGCATCTCATGCCCTGTTGATGGGGCCGGCCGATCCAAGCAAATCAAACGCTACCTTTCCCACTGTGGTTTTCCTTGAAGGCTCCTCTCGGCTGCTATTATCCACATTATGACTTGTCCTGTTTGTGTCCTGTCTTAAACTTTCCCAACTCGATATTGCTTTTGCCTTTTTACTCACTGTTGTCAGTGGCTCTGCATCATACGTGAGAAACGATAAAGGTTTTCCAGTTGCATGTCAGTATGTCGCTAGGGGGATTTGGGTGGTCATAAGAATACAAAGGATGATACCATTGACGATATTGAACTGCTATATTCGTCACCACTTGTTTACTGGCTCCGTATCTTGGTCATTGCACATGCTCCAGTAGCGGGTTATAATGATTTATCCTGATTCCTATGAACACAACTTTAACTCTACCTGCACCATCATCAAATGCCACTGGCCGTCCACGCCGATGAACACCCGTCACTTTCGCCTGTCAGTGTCCTGTCTTAAACTCTCCTGACTCGATATCACTTTCACTTTCGCCTTTTCACTCACTGCTGTTAATGGCTCTGCATAATATCGTACATCTATTAGATCACGGCATCTCGTGCCCTGTTCATGGGGCCGGCCGATGCAAGCAAATCAAACGCTACTTTTCCCCTGTGGTTATTTTTGAAGGATTCTCTGAACACTAGTAAATATCCACGTGATGACATCTCCTGTTTGTATCTTTAAACAGGCACTTTTCGCAGACGAATCAGATCCTGGAGAGGCTTGGGCTATCCACCATCGATTGGCAGCTCTGAGGAATCATCGGAAGACACCATGTGACATGTCTGCCTGACTGACTGATAACCACCCTTGTGATTTTGTGGAAGGTGCCTGTCGTCTTTGGTCCATTGTCTTCGGCCATCGTTTTGGAGGCAACTTGAACTCGGTGCTGCTGCTGGAAGTACCGCTCTGCTTGCTGTTGCACGTCTATTTTTGCTAGCCCACCGGTCATAGCCTATGATGATCTACTAGTTATGTTATGTACTTGTGCCAAATGTTGGCTCCTGAAAATGGTTTGGCCCCATTGGTTATCGTGTACATGCAACTGCTCTCTCCTGCACTAGGTCGCCTCTGATGTCCTATCATTATATAACAATCAGCCTAATATTGTAGTGATGCACTTGTACGTTGCGGTTAAATTGACCTGTTTGCCTAATATTGTACTAGGGTCAATAGGTGATTGAAAAGTGCTCAAACATGTCTCTTCCGAACTTTAATACTGCAATACAGCAGATACTCCCATCCGTAAAGAAATATAAGAGTGTTTAGATCACTAAAGTAGTGATCTAAACGCTCTTATATTTCTTTACAGAGGGAGTACTTTTTAGTGTTTTGATACAACTAACTGACAAACCTAGTCGGTATCACAATATTCATTGTTCAGTGTGAATTCATCAATTGTTTACAAAGGGTTGCAAAAAAAAAGGAAATTGTCCATAGGTAAAGATGTTTGAAGTGTAGATATTTACCTCAGAGCAAAATTTAGCATGATCTATACCTAAATCATCATGCTTTTTAGGATCCAGCTGCAAATACTGCAACAAATACCACCATTTTAATATAATTGCTCAGAAGTATGTATATGGAAAAGAAAAAAAAGGAAATTGTCCATAGGTAAAGATGTTTGAACTGTAGATATTTACCTCAAAGCAAAATTTAGCATGATCTATACCTAAATCATCATGCTTTTTAGGATCCAGCTGCAAATACTGCAACAAATACCACCATTTTAATATAATTGCTCAGAAGTATGTATATGGAAAAGAATATAATGATAGAAAAGGATTACATAGATTCTAGAGAGAACAAGTTAGTTTCATATACAGAGTACATACTAGACACTACAAAATCATCACCTGCAAAACACTTTGAGTAGCTTTAGGCATGATCTGTACTGAGTGGCTTTAGGCAGATATCAGCCAGGGATGCTGTCGATCCAGAATAATTGGCACGTAGATCATCAATTCTGCAATTAAAAAGAGACATTAGAACCACTAAGCAGTTGCAGTGTAAAATTTACATGACTGAATTCCATACCTTTTTCTGAATCTGAAATAGCAATTTGAAATTGTTATCATTTACTATTGTAGGAGCTTCAGGCTGGTCAGATGCAGAAGTGGCTAATACAAGCTGCAGTTAATCAGATTCCTCGGAGGCATTGTCGGCCTTGACTGGGGTGGGCTTGTCGAGATCGGCTTATGGTCATTTGGTAGCGGAGATTAAATTTCTTATGGAAGGTAGAGTTTATTCCCATGAAAATTAAGCGTGAGCAGAATATGGTAGCGGATCGGTTGGCGTCGTATAGTCGTTTAAAGAGTAGCACTGCTGTATGGCTACATAGAGGACCACCATGTATAGAGGAACTTCTGCCTCAAGATTGTAACCCTATTATAATGAAATAAAACTCTCTAACACTCGCAAAAAAAAGTATTTAACAATAAAAAATACTCCCTGCAATAGTCGCCTTCAAACGTAAAACACGACAAAGAAAGATAGACAAAAGGTTAAGATCAACACAGCGAACATGTTGGTTGATATGCAGGAACTAAGTTGTTATACAATTCATAACAAATGTTCATCTAGTTGAACAAAAACAAAGCCATGAGAGTTGAAAAGACCTGCTCAATCCTATAAAATGGTGCAAGATGACTGTCAAAATATTGCTTTTTCATAGGCAGTCTGACTTCCAGGACTAACCCAAAGCTGCAAAAAGAAAACAAGCAAGTCAAAAATCTCTGAAACGTATGGCAGTTATATCTTGCTACTAAATACTCCCTCTGTAAACTAATATAAGAGCGTTTAGAGCACTAAAATAATGATCTAAACACTCTTATATTAGTTTATGGAGGGAGTAGTTTTTATTTATTTTTCTGAGCAGTGAGGGAACACCAAGCCAACTCACATGCGAAGAAAGGATGGGAGCAGTTCACTGATGCTGTCATCAAGACAATATCACAAAAGAAATCAGGATTGATCTTTATTCTCTGGGGAAACTCAGCCCAAGCGAAGATAAGGTGGGCTTACTTCCATCTGGAACTACGCAGACTGTAAAACCGTCATGCCGAAACAAAAAAATAGAATATTCAGAGTACATGCTTGTTATCTATGGTCTTTAGAAATATGGACATTCATAGTACATGCTCGGTCTTTTTTGCAGATTGATTGATGAAACAAAACATCACATTCTAAAATCCGCCCATCCATCAGGCCTGTCTGCAAACAGAGGTTTCTTTGGGTGCAGGTTTGTTTACCTTTCAATCTTTGTAAACCTTCTTCGATGTGTTTTTCCTGGGTATAAATGAAATCTCAACTCCACCCGTGGAAACTAAAATCTGAAAAGGATGGAAAGATATTACAAACAATAAAGATTTCCCAGTTGCATGCCAGTATGGCACTAGGGTAGATTTGGGTGGCCACAATAATACAAAGGACGATTACCACTGACAAGTCTTGCTTCGGTACACTCCCCCTCACAAACCGTATAAGGGCACTATGGTCATTTGATCAGAAGGTATACTCATCTTGTATATGGTACGAGAGGTACACAGCAGATCCGCCGCCTATCACACACACCTTGGTCCTGGGCCTGGCCCATTTTTTTTTTAACCAAGTGCTGACAATATTGAATTGCTATATGATATTTATGACCACTTGTCTGAGTGAGGCTACGCAGTACGAAACCCCACTAATGGCTCGCATCTATGTCACCGTACGTGTTCTCTAGTAGTGGGCTATAATGATTTTATCCTCTGAACAGACCTTTAACTCTACCTACACCATTATCTAATGCTACTGTCCGTCCACGCCCATGAACACCCATCGCTTTCTTTCGCCTGCCAGTGTCCTGCCTTAAACTTTCGCAACTGGATATCACTCTTGGCTTTTCACTCACTGCTGTTAATGGCTCTGCATAATACAGAAGATCGATTTTTTTTACGAGAATAACTTCCGATCTATTTATCAACTGTTAAGGTAGTACAATAAACATTAAAAGTAAAAAATATAGATCGTGAAATCTCGTGCTCTGTCCTGAGGCCTATCCAAGCGAGTCAAATCCTGTTTCCCCCTGTAGTGGTTATCTTTCAAGGATTCTCTGTTAGCTTGCAAAAACGTCTTACATTATGGGACGGAGATAACCATCATTATGATTTTGTGAAAACTGCCTGTCGTCTTCGCTTCTTCGGCCATTTGTTTTGGAGGAAACTTGAACTCGGTGCTGCTGCTGGGAGTGAAGTTCCGCTCTGCTTGCTGTTGCATGTATAGTTTGCTAGCCCTCGGTCATACCCTATGATTATCTACTGGTTAGAGCATCTACAGTCGGACTTGACAAATCCGGCCTCTCAAACGTTCGCGGACGTGTCCGGACACGTCTGCGGGCGCATCCGGACGGCCCCTCATATTTCCTTCCGTGCATCCACATATCTCAAATCCGGACTCTCAAATCCATGCAAATACATGCACGTCGATCATGAAACACAATGTCGCACGTAAATAGCAATTGTTGGTATCAAGCATAGATAGTGTTTACATAAAATTTGTTTGAAGTACTAAACTCAAGCATTGCCTCCTTGGTTGCCATTGTGGATCCACATGTGCTCCACAAGATCGTTGAGTAGCTGTGTGTGCACCTGCTGATCTCGAAGATTCTGATGCATCTGCAGAAAGTTCATAAGCTGAGCCGCATCTTGATCTTCCAAGATTTCAACTTGTTCTCCGGGTGCTTCGAAATCATGGGTTTGGGCTACACCATCACCCTCATCCTCGACAATCATATTGTGCAGAATAACACAGCATGTCATCAGATGTCACAAAGTTTCTGATTCCCACATCATTGCAGCGCTCCGCATAATACCCTAACGAGCCTGAAGCACACTAAATGCCCTCTCCACGTCCTTCCTAGCCGCTTCCTGCATTGTTGCAAAGTGACTCTGTTTATTGCCACGCGGCTCGGATATGGTCTTCACAAACGCCGCCCACTGAGGATAGATACCATCGGCAAGATAGTACCCCATGTTGTAGTCCCGGCCGTTGACGGTGTAGTTGCACGGCGGTGATTCCCCATTGCAAAGCCTTCTGAATACCGGAGATCGTTGAAGCACGTTGATGTCGTTGCGAGAACCGGGCATTCCAAAGAAAACATGCCAAATCCATAAGTCATGTGATGCCACCGCTTCTAGTATGATGGTGGCCTCTCTTGTGTGACCTTGATACATTCCCCGCAGATCTTTGGAGCAGTTCTTCCATTGCCAATGCATGCAATCAATTGATCCGAGCATTCCTGAAAACCCCCTTGCTTCTCCAATGGCCAACAACTTCTCCGTGTCTTGCGCATTTGGTTCTCTGAGATACTCAGGCCCAAACACCTCAACCACGGCGCGTGCAAATTTGACAGTAGTCTTCAGGCACGTACTCTCCCCCATCCTGACCATCTCACCAACGGCGTCTGCGGCAATACCAACTGCAAGAATCCTCAGAGCAGCCGTGCACTTCTGCTTGGCCGAGAAAGAGAGTTGGTCGCAGCAATCCCTTCTGAGCTTGAAGTAGTCGTCATGTGCCTCCACTCCCTTGACAATGCGCAAAACAATGGTTTTCGCATGCAAAAACAGCGACGAAACCATGAATCTTCCGGGAAAGCAGGTATGGGAGCAAAGTAGTCATTGCGCAGTAGCTTTGCTCCGGACACCCTGTTCCGGTTGATCACCCTTCTCCCTTTGATTGAGCCCTTGAAGTTGAGAATATGCTCCACTTGCCGGTCCATTCCCTCTTGCATGCTCATGAGCATGATCATGTCCACTTCTTCATCCGAATCTGACGAATCGAAGAACAAATCTTCAATCATTTAGTCAAGCTCCGTCGATCCATACTCCTTGTCCGATGAAGCATCGGAATCAATCATTTACCTAACAAAATCACAATAATTCCGGTCGGTCAATGTGTCGAACACATCAAGTGCAAGGCGGAGCCGGAGAGTTGCCGGACGTACCACGGTGGTGTCCGGGCCAGCGACGATGGGAGCGCTCTTCCGGAGCTCGCGGCGGAGATCCTGGGAACGACTGCGGAGCGGGCGCGGCGGCAGAGCGCGAGTCGGACGGCGCGGAGGAGGAAGAAGAGAGGAGATAGCAAATGAATCCGGCTGGTCTTCGGGGTGGATTTGGTGCAATTTGGGGTGGGGTCGGGCTGTCGGGTCCGACGTGGCGGGCGTGCCCGGACGCCCCCATATTCGCCCCATATTTGGGCCGGATATGGGGGGTGCCGGTCAGCCCGGGTGTTTGAGGGCAGTTTGAGAGGCCCGTCTGGATCAAAAAATCATGACCGGCGGTCCGCCCGGGCGTATGAGGCGGATTTGAGAGGTCCGGTTGTAGATGCTCTTACGTTATGTACTTCTCGTGCCACTCCCAAAAATGGTTTGGCCGTTTTGGTTGTCGTGTATGAGTACGTGCAAGTGCAACTGCTCTGTCCGAGGAGGTGAAGACGAGGGAGTGGGGTTGGCCACCAGGGCGCAAAACTTTGAGGTCTACCATGGAGAAGTGCATATACTCTGTGTTTACTGGGTTTTGAACCCTGAACCTCTTGGTTGTTAGTTTATGCACCTAACCAGTTCATCCATCAGATCGATCTGATGGAAGAGACTAGGCAATACATTTATACATCAACACACCCCCTCACGTGTGGCTTCCTCAGGCCTAAACATGGACCGAAAGTGGGCTGCAATTTAATTGCGTCTGTCGGGTCTTGAACTCAAGACCTCTTGGCTATGATACCATGTAGAAGTGCATGCTTTAGCCAACGCAATCAAAAGACCGATCTATGGGAGAGGACCGGACATTATACTCCAACACCATGAAATGGGATTGCTTGTATCGGGCTTCGACATGTCTCCCCCACCTTTTTCATGTCGTAGGCAGCCCTTATGCCCGTCGGCTATGCCGATCCAGCCGTCACAGTGAAGAATCATGTGCTCCGGCGACAAAGACCTACCAGGAACGGCACGACGCTGAAGCCATTCAAAGGAGCCTGGACAGAGGAAGAGGACTAGTACATGAAACATCTGAATCTAATTTGTCATCTTACTTAATTCGAGCCCATATTTTTTCTTCTTCAATGACCTTTGCAAGGCTTGCAGCAGTGGCCTGCTTTGAACTGTACATAGCTCCATCATTGCGAAGGGGCATCGAGGATCAGAGGCCAATGCAAATGGAGCAAGGCGAGCGAAGTGAGATATGCAAGCAATGAAAGGGCGAGTGATCTACCAGGGTCGTCCAACTGTCCCCTAACGTCAAACATCTCACCCAGTTCTTGTCAAAGTTCATCGTAGTTAGAGAACCGGGTGATGTCCAAGGACCTCCTCCCTGATCTTGACTTATATAACTGCACAATATTTAACGATTCCATTAGAAACGATGTCGACCATGTCGACGCTTGCACGGGAGAAGACGCCGATAAGCCGGGTGAAGCCGTCATCACAAGACAACACAGGGAGATAAATAAAATAAAAGATAAATAGATGGAAACCGCGAGGGAAGGCGGCATATGCCCCCTTTTCTCTACAAAATGTCTGGTCCAAAATAATATGTTAACCCGGCATGGATGCCTCATATGTGAACATTTTTTGAAATTCCTGAACATTTCTTAAATTTGTGAACAAAAAATTCGAGAACGGGCACATTTTTTGAAATTCCGGAACCATTTTTGTAATTCCAGAACATTTTTCAAAATTGTATACGATATTTAAAAAAAACATTTTTTGGTATTCCAAACAATATTTCAAATTTTTGAACAGGTTTAAAAAGAATGATAATGTAAAAAATGAGAAAATTAATTAAGTAAAAAAAAGAAAAAAAATAGAAAAAAAAGTTTGGCCTGGGCCCAGCTAGGGGACCACATCGCTCCGGTCGGGCACCTGTTGGGCTGTCCCAAGCGTTTGTGCATTTGAAAAAAAAGTTCATCAATTTTGGAAAAAAATCACGAATTTGAAAAATATCGTGGGCCTTAAAAAAGTTCGTAAAAGTTGAATAGAGTTCATGGATTTAAAAAAGTTCATGGATTGAAAAGAAAGTTCACAAATTTAAGAAAATGTTCATGAATTTGAAAAGTTTGGAGGTTTAAGGAAAAAATCACGATTTAAAAATACTTTGTGAATTAAAAAAAAGAATATGCAAAAGGGAAAAAGAAGAGAAAAAACAAAAACAAAAGAAAAAATGGACAAACAGAAAAGGAAAAAAAACTAGCTCGCGTTGGTTAGTGTTATATTTGAAGAAGAAAAAAGAAGGTAACTTGACAAAACAAGAAAGTAGTCCAGTTGGTTACCGTGGTTGTACTAAGCTTACATGTGCTAGGTTTGATTCGAATCTCTTCGGACACTCATTTTTTGAAGGTTTTACAGAAGAGGAAAAAAGTGTAAAATGGGCCGGCCCAGGGCGGTACGTACACATGTGGTGTATCGCGATCGGCGTGGGCGACGTATTTTAAAAAAAGAACATCCCACCCTTTATTATCAAGGGGTATGGAGAGATCTTCTCCGTTGATGTGTTTTTGAAGGGTGTAACGAAGCAGAAGTGTTAAATTGTTCTTCCTATTTTTTCGTCTGTTATTGCAGGGTTCTTAGCGTCACGTAATAATTAATGATGTTTGCTTAATGATAAAAGTGCGCAAGACACCACAAGTTTTGTTTCTTGCAAAAGTTTAGATTTATCTGTAGCATTTGTTTCAGAATTTCATGTTGCAGATTGTGTACTTTTCAGCATCCATACCATGGTCCTGGCCATGGGGTTGTCATTTTCAGTACCAGAGGAGATCAAAATTCCTTCCAGCTTACAAAACATATTTAAAGAGCTGTATAAAGATCTAGGGTGTACTATACCATCCCATGGGAATTTGGAAAGACGGGTTGTGCTGGCAAAATGGTCCGATAAAACCGTTAGAGTAAATAACATTTCTTAAATTTGTGAACAAAAAATTCGAGAACGGGCACATTTTTTGAAATTCCGGAACCGTTTTTGTAATTCCAGAACATTTTTCAAAATTGTATACGATATTTGAAAACAAAAACATTTTTTGGTATTCCAAACAATATTTCAAATTTTTTAACAGGTTTAAAAAAGAATGATAATGTCAAAAATGAGAAAATTAATTAAGTAAAAAAACAAAAGAAAAAATAAAAATAGAAAAAAAAAGTTTGGCCTTGGCCCAACTAGGGGACCGCATCGCTCCGGTCGGGCACCTGTTGGGCTGTCCCAAGCGTTTGTGCGTTTGAAAAAAAGTTCATCAATTTTGGAAAAAAAATCACGAATTTGAAAAATATCGTGGGCCTTAAAAAAGTTCGTAAAAGTTGAATAGAGTTCATGGATTGAAAACAAAGTTCACAAATTTAAGAAAATGTTCATGAATTTGAAAAGTTTGGAGGTTTAAGGAAAAAATCATGATATAAAAATACTTTGTGAATTTTGAAAAAAAAAGAATATGCAAAAGGGAAAAAGAAGAGAAAAAACAAACACACACACACACAAATAACAGATTTATGTCTTAGTTTACCTTAATATCCATTTCCATTGCACTTTGAGGATCGGTATGTACTCCCTACGTTCCAAATTAGTTGACTCAGATTTGTCTAGATACGGATATATCTTGACATGTTTTAGTGTTAGATACATCCGTATCTAGATAAATCCAAATCAACTAATTTGGAACGGAGGGAGTACTAATGTACCATGAAACGATGTGTATCTTTTCACATGTGACAACCCCAAAGGGCTTAGGCAGTCCTGCAGTTGTATTGCAGAAAGAATATCTATCAAGTCTCCTCCAAATCATGTGCCTTCACTCTAGAAGTCCATAAAAACAGTTTTGTGTAAATTTGATTAATTGTCCCTCTCTTCTTTTATTCTAGTTTTGGCCAAATCCATGTCAACATGTCACTACAGTTATCAACTGAACTAAGCAATTTTAAAATTTCTTACCATTTATCCCATATAGGATGCTGCAGAAGCAATTGGTTTGCTACACTATATTTTGTTCTATCAATAAGAATCTACTTGAATGGACAAGAAGGCGATAATGAACTTGAAACAAGGTAGCTTCATGAGAATTAAGACATATAGAAAACAATGCCTGCTATAGCCTATGGCCATATTTGCTCATTGATACCCCGCGCATTGTTGCGTGAGATTTCTTGCAATATCATTTTCATGAAATCTAAATAGATATGATACATTGTATTTGATTATTATATAGTTGTGAATATATAGAATATAAGTAGTATTTCTCATGCATGTTGAGATGTATAATTAGTATGATTGATGAGGTGGCATGTGTGGAAATTTATATGTGTGCATTTTGAGAGAGAGTATACATAGAATTTCTGCATGTTAAGAGAAATAATTAGTGGGAGATGATGTGGCATGTGTGTTGAGGTGGCATGTGTGCATGTTGAGAGAGAGTATAAATAGCATTTTCCATGCATGTTAAGAGAAATAATTAGTGGGAGATGATGTGGCATGTGTAGTGAGGTAGCAAGTGTGCATGTTGAGAGAATTGAGATAACGGGGACAACTATTTAGATATAATATAGGATTACTGTTGTTTCCTCATTTCCCAGCAGCACATCATAAGTTGTCTTTTAACTTTCTTTTCGAGATGTGTTCACTAACTCGAAAAATAACTTGTATCTTGCAGGGTATTGTTATGCTCAATACCGTGCTAACAGGTAAGCCTTTTTCTCATCAAGATGAAACATCCTTTGTTCCTTAGGTCTTATTCGTGCACACCAATTGAAATTACTTTATGCACTTGAATCTTGATTACAGAAACTATGTTTTTTTTCTATTTAGCTATTCTTCACTGTATTCCTGTAGTTGCAACAATATTTTTCTTTTTTTGTCGTATTTGATGTTATTAGCTTAGTCTAGCTTGGTTGCACATTGTGGATCCTTTTCTGTTTAGCATTGTAGACCTAGATTTGGAGTTGATCATCTGAGACTGCGGTTATTGAATTTATCTCTTTTAGTGGTGCACTTGTATGTTGCGGTAAAATTGACCTGTTCGGGAGTTATATCTTGCTAAATAGTTTTCATTTTTTTCTGAGTATTGAGGGGACACCAAACCAACTCACATGCCAAGAAAGGTTGGGAGCAGTTCACTGATGCCGTCATCAAGACAATATCACAGAAGAAAGCAGGATTAGTCTTTCTTCTCTGGGGAAACTTAGGTCAGGCGAAGATAAGGTAAGCACTTTCATCGGGAGCTCTACAGACTGTAACACAGTCATGCTGAAACAATACAGAGACATTCAGAGTACATACTTGTTATGTTTGGTCATTAGGAAAGCAGAGACATTCAGAGTACATGCTTTGTTATCCTTCGTCTTTAGAAACACAGAGAGATTCAGAGTACATACATGCTCGGTGTTTTTTGCAGATTGATTGACAAAACAAGACATGACATTCTAAAATCTGCTCGTTCGTCAGGCCTGTCTGCAAACAGAAGTTTTTCTGGACGCAGGTTTGTTTTCTTTTTTGGTTTTAGTAAATCTTGTTCAATGTCTTTTTCCTGGGTATAAATGAAATGTCAACTCCACCCGTCGAAGCTAAAAACTGAAAAGGATGAAAAGATAAGAGAGAAACTATAAAGATTTTCCCAGTTGCACGCCAGTATGCCAGCTAGGGTGATTCGGGTGGCCACAAGAATGCAAAGGACGATTACCACTGACAATATTGAATTGCTATATGATATTTATCACCACTTGTTTGAGTGAGGCTAGGCAGTACGAAACCCCACTAATGGCTCGCATCTGTGTCACCGTACATGTTCTCTAGTAGTAGTAGTGGGTTATAATGATTTATCCTGAGAGCGAACAAACCTTTAACTCTACCTGCACCATTATCTAATGCTACCTGGAGCGGCTCGGGCTGTCCACCATCGACTGGCAGCTCTGAGGAACCATCGGAAGGCGCCATGTGACATGTCTGCTCGACTGACTGATGACCACCATTAGATTTTGTGGAAGGTGCCTGTCGTCTTCGTCCATCGTTTTGGAGGCAGCTTCAACTCGATGCTGCTGCTGCTGGAAATGCCGCTCGCCCGCTCTGCTTGCAAGCACGCTCTGCTTGCTGCTGCTAGTCCCGGCTCGGACGCACAGTGTTCGCGGAGTTTCTTCTATAAAAAAAAATGCCAATGAGGGTTAGCCCTTGGGTTGGTCTCATTTTTTTTTAGCATTATTCGTCGGGACACTACTCGTCATGGTCAATCCTGAGAGAGATCTCCAAGTGAAAACTACATTCGCCGGACCGCGGATCCGTTCCGCCGGCGGGAAAGCTAGTCGTGCCGGTCCGATCAGATCCGCGTCAAGCCAAGACTAAACGTTGCCACGAGACGCATGCCGCAGCCCTACTGCTACGTGCCTGACTGGGCCCGTCTAGGCAGCGACTACGTACTGTCACGCGGTTCAGAATTGAAACAATCGTCAGCTGTCAAGAGCAGCGAGCGAGTCAGTCCCCGTTCTAGAAGGAAAAAACCAGCTACAACAGTTGAGACTTCATCATGCTGCAAAGTCCATGCGTAGCAGCCATCGATGATCGATAAGTCAGTCTCTCCCACCGTGCGCCCGCCACCCGAATCTCTCAGGATTCAGCCGGACAACAATCGGATCAGCGCCATTGAAAACCAACACGTACTGCCACCTGCTGGTGCTCGTGTTGGCGCGGGCTACGGCCGGCCGCCATTAACGATCGATTTGGTCCATCAGCAGCTACGCTACCCGTCCGATGCACGCACGGTGGTACGTGCGTGCTTGCTACCAAACGTACGTACGTGTCACGCCGGCACCGATACGGCACATGTACAGGCAGGCGCACCCGTGAGTGGGCTGAGTACGACGGCACGGTAACATTCAGTGGTAGTACAAGAGTAGCGTCTTGTGCATTAGTCGCGGTCCTGTTAGCTCTCTGTCATACTTATATCTCGTTAACGAACCGAATCTTTAGTCATGGCGTGGGGCACTCCGCCCGGACGGAGCCAACCTGCCAGCGCCGAGCGGCCGGCGGGGTCGGGTCGGGTCAGATCAGGTCGCCGCCGTCTACACCGTGACATCGACCGACGTGCAAGCTGCCAGGATCTTCTCCAATATCGTGGGCGGGAGGGGTCAGGCTAGTGCTGCCGGTGCCGTTGGCCCGCCGCCGGATTAATGCATGGCTGGATCCCGCTGCGGGGTCAAGTCCGGCGAACCTGGCGACCCGAGCACCACCCGCCCAGACCAAACGAACCAAGCCCCGGCACGCCATGGCTTCCAGGCCGCCGCCACGTTCGGCTCGCCAAGATCCTACTGCCGGCGAGGCTGGCCCTTTTTGGATGATCTCCTGTGATCCTGTCCGTCCCCAGGCCCTGGCCCCGCGGCGTCACGCACACCGGATGGCTCCATCTCCTGTGGCCCTACCCGCGTCTCGTCATCATGACCTTTGATTCTGCCCGTGATCTGGATGTCGTTCCGACGCATGCATGGACCGTGGAACAGCGACTGCAGCATTGGCCTTGCACAGTTCGGCCCAGACATGGCACACGCCCGTGTGGGGTCCGTCGTGCAGAGACGCTCACTCGCGTCTTCCAAATATTCCCACCCCCCACCCTAGGGTGCTCCAAAACTCGGTAGCACATTTGAAAATGTTCTAAAAATTCTGGAAAAAATCCAGCACATTGACACAACATCAAAGTATGTTGTCAAAAAATATGAAATCAGAATTCGAAACATAGCTTGAGTAACATAAATGATAAATTCGACAGTAAATCATATACAACATAAGTTGGACTTTAGATTAGGCCCATTATCACATTGATGTCTATTTTGTCATTTTTGTATCTCGAGCAATGTTTTGAATTTTTTTAACAACATACATTGATGTTGTGTGAATGTGTTGGATTTTTTTCAGAATTGTTTGAACATTTTAAAATATGCTACCGAGTTTGGAGCACCGGGAGCACCCTAGGGGTGGGAGTATCGGATATTTCCCCCGCCGAGGGTTTGCGGTAAATCTCTATCGATCTGATATTAGAACCCATTGCAACAGCATGAAGTTACAGCTACGATCGAAGACGATAGAAGAAAAACAAGAACAACTAACAACCAAATTAAAAGTTGCATATTCTAAAAAAAAGCTACATCAAGATCATTCGAAACCATCATGTTTTAGTTTTGCGCCTGCTAGCATTGTAGAGTTTTTAGAGCATCTACAGCCGGACTCCTCAAATTGATCGGGCGGACGCAGGACCACTAACCGAATAGGAGAGAGAAGCAAAAAAGTTGATCCAACCGGACCCCTCAAAGCCTCCTTAAAATGTCCGGGTTGTGCGGCACTCTTCATACTATCTCATGCGTGTCCGATCAGTGGTTCTGCGTTCGTCACATAGGATTGAGCCCATCACAGAGCATATTTTTTTCTTTCTTTATTATTTCTTTTCTGTCCCTCTCTTCTTCTCCACCAATCACATGCAAGTGAGCGGACATATAAGAAAAAAAAATGAGGGACATGACTGCATGGACGAGCAAATAGGGAATCAAAACAGACACGCCCGGACGCTGACCGAGCGTGTCCATAGACGTTTGAGGGATCAAATTTGTTCAATCCGGCACTAGTAGAAAAACGACTTTACGTGAGCCTCATTAGTCCCGATTTGATAACCATTAGTCCCGGTTCCAACGGCTAGGGGGCGTGGATCATTAGTCCTGGTTCGTGGCGTGTCTCTAGTCCCGGTTCGTGACACGAACCGGGACTAAAGGGGTGGTGGCAGGCTTGTGTCAGGCTTAGGCCCCCACGAGCACATTTAGTCCCGGTTCGTGACACAAACCAGGACTAGAGGTGCACCTTTAGTCCCAGTTTGTATAACCAACCGGGACTAAAGATATCACTATATATAGTGCTTCGTCCAACCCGAGCCGAAGCTCTCTATTTTCCCCTCCTCTCTGGTTTCTTTCCCTCATGCTCGAGCTCACCTCCATTTTTGCCAAAATTTGTCAAGATTTGAAGGCACCCCATCCATTCAAGTGTTCACAAAGGTTAGTAATTTTGTCCTTTCATCTCTCATTGCTAGATTAGCTCTTGCAATACTCTATAAGTATAGTGATTTGTGGGTTTTAGTTTGGGAGTAATTATATGTGGTAGTTTATTTGATTTATATGCAATTTGAGCTCAAATTAACTTCTTAGTTTGCATATGTAGGTGTGGTTTACTTAGTGCCTTCCCGTCCCCGTCCTAACCACCGTCGATCGCCCGCACCGTCCCGTCGCCGGCACCACCTTGGTGAGCCTCTTATTCTTATGCTTTTTATAAAAAATAATCATGTTTGTGTGATTTAGATAGTTACTTGTATATATAATTTTCTTACACGTATGTTATTTGTTATACATAGTGGCATGATTTTGATATCCGTCCCCGTCGGCCCTCGTCCGGTTTATGATTCGGATGTGGTATATTCTCTTTTATAACTATTTGTTGCATTTCGTGTTTATGACAATTATGCCTATCAAGTTGACATAGATATTTTTATCTAGGAGGTATGTGAACCGGAAATTGCAACCGACCCTCTTGTCGAGAAGTTAAATTTAGTTAAAAAAGAAAACGAGTATTTGAAAGAAAAATTGAAAAGAATTGAAGAAGAGAAGATGAAACTGGAGTTGTATGTTGCCGATGATCACAAGATCAAGATGGATGCAATGCGCTTGAAGATTAGAAAGATTAAAAAATATGCCATTGATAATGAGGCTTGGTATCATTATGCTGTTGGATCAATTGTTACCTTAGTTGCGATCTTGATCGCATTTGTTGTTGCATTTAAATGCTTAAGCTAGAGAGTTTGTATGTTGTTTTATGAGAATAAGTGTGTATGAACTTTATGTATGAACTTGTATTAATTTGGTCTTTTCGGTGTTGTGTAATAAAGATGAGCCGGCAATGGATGTACGATGACCGATGCTCTCCCCAGTTCATTAATGGCGTGCATACTTTTCTGCTTGCGGCCGAGGCAAACAAGCGGCCCGATATTTTATGTATTGTCCATGTGCTGTCTGTAAGAATGATCAAAATTACTCTAACTCAAGAACCATTCACGTCCACCTGTTTATGTCCGGTTTCATGTCCGGCTATAACAGTTGGACCAAGCACGGAGAAAGAGGGGTCCTAATGGAAGAGAATGAAGAAGAATAGGATGATGATGACAGCTATCCTGACCATGGGTTCCCTGAATACGATGGTACTACAATGGGGGAAGAAGCTGAGCCGGCAATGCGGGAAGAAGCTGAAGAAGAGGCATCAGATGAGCCCGCTGATGATCTTGGTCGGGCCATTGCTGATGCAAAGAGAAAATGCGCATGTGGAAAGGAGAAGCTGAAGTTGAAGCGCATGTTAGAGGATCACAAGAAATTGTTGTACCCAAATTACGAAGATGACAAGAAAAAGCTGGGTACCACACTGGAATTGCTGCAATGGAAGGCAGAGAATGGTGTACCTGACAAGGGATTTGAAAAGTTACAGATAATATTAAAGAAGATGCTTCCAAAGGACAACGAATTGCCCGATAGTACGTACGAAGCAAAGAAGGCTGTCTGCCCTCTAGGATTAGAGGTGCAGAAGATAAATGCATGCCCTAATGACTGCATCCTCTATCGCGGTGAGTACGAGGATTTGAATGCATGCCCGGTATGCGGTGCATTGCGCTATAAGATCAGCCGCGATGACCCTAATGATGTTGAGGGCGAGCGCCCCAGGAAGAAGATTCCTGCCAAGGTGATGTGGTATGCTCCTATAATACCACGGTTGAAACGTTTGTTCCAAAACAAAGAGCATTCCAAGTTGATGTGATGGCACAAAGAAGACCGTAAGAAAGACGGGAAGTTGAGAGTACCCGCTGACGGGTCGCAGTGGAGAAAAATCGAGAGAAAGTGGGAGGACTTTGCAGATGACACAAGGAGCGTATGGTTTGGTTTAAGTGCAGATGGCATTAATCCTTTTGGGGAGCAGAGCAGCAATCATAGCACCTGGCCTGTGACTCTATGTATCTATAACCTTCCTCCTTGGTTGTGCATGAAGCGGAAGTTCATTATGATGCCAATGCTCATCCAATGCCCTAAGCAACCCGGCAACGACATTGATGTGTACCTAAGGCCATTAGTTGAAGAACTTTTACAGCTGTGGAATGGAAAAGGTGTACGTGTGTGGGATGAGCACAAACAGGAGGAATTTGACCTACATGCGTTGCTGTTTCTAACCATCAATGATTGGCCTGCTCTCAGTAACCTTTCAGGACAGACAAACAAGGGATACCACACATACACGCACTGTTTAGATGATACCGACAGTATATATTTGGATAAATGTAAGAAGAATGTGTACCTGGGACATCGTCGATTTCTTCCGATCAAGCATACCGTAAGAAAAAAAGGCAAGCATTTCAAAGGTGAGGCAGATCACCGGAAGAAGCCTCGCCACCGTACTAGTGATGACATACTTGATATGGTCAAGAATTTAAAAGTAATCTTTGGAAAGGGTCCTGGCGGACAATCTGTTCCGAATGACGCTGACGGACGCGCACCCATGTGGAAGAAGAAATCTATATTTTGGGACCTACCCTATTGGAAAGACCTAGAGGTCCGCTCTGCAATCGACGTGATGCACGTGACAAAGAATCTTTGCGTGAACCTGCTAGGCTTCTTGGGCGTGTATGGGAAGACAAAAGATACACCGGAGGCACGGGAAGACCAGCAACGTATGCACGGAAAAGACGGCATACATCAGGGTCATGCCAGCTACGCTCTTACCAAAGAAAAGAAGGAAATCTTGTTTGAATGCCTGCTCAGTATGAAGTTCCCGTCTGGCTTCTCGTCGAATATAAAGAGAATAATAAATATGGCAGATAAAAAGTCCAGAACCTAAAGTCTCATGACTGCCACGTGATTATGACACAACTGCTTCCGGTTGCATTGAGGGGGCTTCTACCGAAAAACGTTCGATTAGCCATTGTGAAGCTATGTGCAATCCTCAATGCAATCTCGCAGAAGGTAATCGATCCAGAAATCATACCAAGTTTACAGAATGATTTGGTGCAATGTCTTGTCAGTTTTGAGTTGGTGTTTCCACCATCCTTCTTCAATATTATGACGCACGTCCTAGTTCACCTAGTCGACGAGATTGCCATTCTGGGTCCTGTATTTCTACACAATATGTTCCCCTTTGAGAGGTTCATGGGAGTCTTAAAGAAATATGTTCATAACCGTGCTAGGCCAGAAGGAAGCATCTCCAAGGGCCATGAAAATGAGGAGGTCGTTGAGTTTTGTGTTGACTTTATTCCTGACCTTAAGCCGATTGGTGTTCCTGAATCGCGGCATGAGGGCAGACTGGATGGAAAAGGCATGCTAGGAAGGGACCAAGTAATATGTATGGACGGGCATTCTTGGGTGCAAGCACACTACACAGTTCTACAAAATTCTACCTTGATGGCTCCGTATATCAAGGAACACAAGAATATTCTACGCTCCAAACATCCGGAGCAGTCTGACGACTGGATTACACGTGAACAAACGGGGACTTTTGCCGGTTGGTTGCAGACACGTCTTATGCATGACGACACTGTTGCAGATGAGCTGTACTTGCTGTCCCAGTTACCATCTTCGACTATATTGACTTTCAAAGGGTACGAGATAAATGGGAATACATTTTACTCGATCGCCCAAGATAAAAAGAGTACCAACCAAAACAATGGTGTCTGCTTTGATGCAGCAAACACCAATAGGCCAAAGGACACATATTATGGTTACATAGAGGAGATCTGGAAACTTGACTATGGACGTGGTTTGAAGGTCCCTTTGTTTCGGTGCAAATGGGTCAATCTGATAGGAGGCGGGGTAAAGGAAGACCCGCAGTACGGAATGACAACAGTGGATCTCAACAATCTTGCGTACGCAGAGGAACCATTCGTCCTAGCCAATGATGTGGCGCAGGTTTTCTATGTGAAGGACATGTCTACCAAGCCGAGAAAAAGAAATGATAAGGAAGCGAGTACATCATACGATGAGTCAAAGCGCCACATAGTTCTTTCCGGGAAAAGAAACATCGTGGGAGTGGAGGACAAGACAGACATGTCAGAAGATTATGAAAAGTTTCATGAAATTGCTCGCTTCACAGTGAATGTTAACCCGAGCATCCTGTTAAATGATGAAGATTGTCCATGCTTATGGCGCAAAGGGACACACACGAAGAAAAAGTTTTATACCCCAAGATCCCAATCTGGGATGTGACCGGCTTCACCGTCATCACTTTCTTCTCTGGTGAGTTTCCGGACTTATATATCTGGAAAGTCCCACTTCGGACAAACCGGAGGGAATCTTTGTAATAGTTAGGGTACTTATGTGTTTTGGCATTTGAAACGCAAAGAAAGATTATGTCCAAACAAAATATTTCATGCATTATGTAGGACTTTTGCTATTTTTCATGCATTTACTGATTTTTTGAGCTAAATGACCCTGAAATTGAAAATCACTACAAATGAACTCTGAAAAGGTTGAAAGTTGGCATGGTATCATCATTTCACCCACATAGCATGTGCTAAAAAGTTGAGAGGGTTACGGTAAAAACTGGATGCACTTCGTGTACAAAATGGACAATCTCTTTCGAAGTATCAGGGTTTCGGACGAAAACTCATCTGTTACAAAGGCATTTCATTTTTTGAACTTATTTCAACTCCAGACTTTTTGTGCCTTCAGTATGCACCATTCAAAGCCGCGTCATTAATTTTCAACCCTTTCTGACTCCATTTCCTATTTTTAATTCATTTGCTGATTTTTTGAGCTAAATGACCCTGAAATTGAAAAGCACTACAAATGAACTCTGAAAATGTTGAAAGTTGGCTTGGTATCATCATTTCACCCACATAGCATGTGCTAAAAAGTTGAGAGGGTTCACTACTGCAGGATGCTGCTTACGCGACACTACGATCAGAGACCCTTCGATGAAACTGTGTGCGATGCAATAATCGCAGACAGTGATGTAAAAAACCCGTCAAAAAAGGTGCAAAACATTTGCGATGACGGATGCATCAAACACGGTTCAAATTTTAGTTGCGTGTGCGATGAAGGGCATACGGTTAAGTTCAATGAACTGTTTGCGATGAGGAAGAAGAACAGAAACGGGCAGCCAGATGAAGGTGTGTGCGATATACAACATACGGTTCACTCGGATGAACTGTTTGTGATTAGGCAACACAAAAGAAACGGTTAGCCAGATCAAGGTGTGTGTGATATACGGCATACGGTTCACCTGGATGAACTGTTTGCTTTGAGCCAAGAGAACAGAGACGGTTCAATTTAACAGGATGTGTGCGATACGCGGCAAACAGGTCTGTAAACAGAAATGTGTGCGAAGACCGATAATAACACAGACGATTGCGTCTAATAAGACGTATGTGATATGCTCTGTCTACACAACATCTATTGGCCATTGGGCGACTGGCGGTCATCCGGGTACGCCATAAGGATGCGAAGAGGCATCCTATATCAGCAAGGACTAGCTGTTCCACCAATAGCTCATCTAAGAGAACTCTCAAGTTAACTGTGCTCAGGCTGGAGCAGCCATGAGATGGGTGACCGGATGGAGCAGCCATGTTAAAGAAGGTCTACCGCATTACTTTTTGACAATGTGCGATACGTGGCATACAGTTGATCCATCCGACCTGTTTGTGATGGAATAAGCCGTGTGTGTTGTGGGGTGGAATTAACCTCAAGGTCCTTGTTTTGAATTTTTTTGTTTTTCTTAACACATGTTAAAGAAGGTCTACCGCATTACTTTTTGACTATGTGCGATACGTGGCATACAGTTGATCCATCCGACCTGTTTGTGATGGAATAAGCTGTGTGTGTTGTGGGCAAATGCTTGCTAGTATACAACTATTTGCGATTGATGAATTCATCACCGACGGGTTCCGTAGTGTGGTCCGTGTTCATCTGATCATCATCTACTTATTGTGCTAGCTCGATGTTCCTTATATGCTAAGTTTCCATTAATTGATGGCATTTTATGAACACGCCATCGTTTCCTGCCATTTCCTCACCTGTTTCCCGCCACCCAGCGATATTGCGCATAAACCTAGGCGGCGCGCGATGCACGGAGGCAACAAGCGCAGCCTGTAGCACATCCACCTTTCCCCAAGCATGCCAACCCACCAAAGCGCCGCCTCTGCCATCAACTTCGTCGACGAGGAAAACGAGAAGGCGCCACGGCCCGTCGAGGCCGAGGCGCTCCCCGGCAACGCGATGGACGACGCCGTGATGCGCGTCATTGCCAGGGTTGAGCAGACCCTTGGTGCATGGCGCTTGAGCGCCGCGGATCAAGATAGGCATGTCAGCGCCGAGAGGCTGCAGCTCGCCGCACAACATGATAGATGGCGCGCCGCAGAGCAAGCTAGGCGCGTCCGCCCCGATAGGGTGCGGCTCGCCGCACGGCGAGACCGTTGGAGCACCGCAGAGCGAGAGGCGCGGCACGCCGCACAGCAAGAGCGGATCCATCGGCGCTTGCCTGCTGTCGACACGGCGTCGCAGCTGGGTACACGTCCCGTCAGTACCCCCATTCCTTGCCAGGAGTGGGCAGAGGCCCTCTGCGCCGTACTTGCACCAGAGGCCGGCCGCGCCGTACTTGCACCAGACGCCCGCCGCGCCGTTCGCATGCGTCGCGCCGTTCGCCTTGTCCGTGGCCCGCTCGATGCCAACGCGCTGGTCGGTAGGCTCGACCGCCTCCTTGGCCCAGGTGTCCACCTGGGCGCAGTAGAGGAACATGGCCGTCGCATCCTCGAGCTGGTGATCTCCAATGAAATAGCCAACTTGGAGCTCGAGATCGCGCTCCAGATGTACCGCGAGCGTGTCGACCGCTTGGACGAACGCCTGCATGAGTTCAGGCAGAGCCAAGAGCTACCGTAGGCAAGGGCTGCTGGTCATGGTCTCATGGACGCGTTTTATTTTGTTGAGTCGTTTCGATGTGGATAGC
This sequence comes from Thinopyrum elongatum, assembly GCA_011799875.1. Taxonomy (NCBI): domain Eukaryota; kingdom Viridiplantae; phylum Streptophyta; class Magnoliopsida; order Poales; family Poaceae; genus Thinopyrum; species Thinopyrum elongatum. The sequence continues at coordinate 683,817,352 of CM022298.1, read as the reverse complement.
TATGTATTAACAGCAATCATAGTATTGCTCTGTTTCAATGTTTGTACTGTTCTTATATGTTCCGTTTCAATGTGTGTATATACGCTTTCCATTCTGTATATGTGGATGATAACAGCTAGATTCAAATTAGTATACAAAAATAGATAGAAAATGGAATTCATAATATATATATATATATTAATTGTTCATTAGTTCATAACAGAATATATATAATATCATCACATATACTTGATGATACTTAACTACTAGGTACAATGCATAAAATTGAAAACGAACAATACTAAAACTAATAATCCCTCCTGATGCGCGGCGTCTTCCCAGCGCGGAGGCAGTACTCTGCCTCGCAGTGCTTGACGTACCGACCTGCCTCTTGCTGGCGGACGAGCGCGTACGATCTTGCCAGTTCATTGGGCGCCCACCGGAGCTCCTCGTCGATGGCACGCTGGAGCTTATCGGCCCACCTCCACACAGCGATGAGGCGCCTAGCACCTTTGACCTTCCTTGCGAAGTACCCGTCTTCGTACACCTCCTCCGCACGACGACGCGCCCGCCCCCAAAGCTCCACCTTCTCCTTTTCCCAGGCGGCATCACGGGCTTCACAGGCCGCCTGGTACCTGGCTTCCTCCTCCGCCATCTCCTTCTTGAACGCCACTTGCCTGGCTTTCTCAGCCGGCGGCAGTGACTTCCACAGACAAAGATTGTACTGGCCCCAAAACCAGTCCAAAGTTGGGGGGTCCAACGCAACCTCGTTCGACGGCGCGTAGGGGTCCTCCTCGTCGCTGCTCTTCAACTGAGCGTCCTCGGGGGGCGGCGACTCCTTGTCGGCGCGTGGGCAGATCGGCGGCGCCATGGCGGAGCTTTGAGAGAGAGAGAGAGGGCGAGCGAGGGGAGGATGTAGATGAGAATGCAGGCGGGACGACGTGAGAAAGGTAGTATTTATTGGCGGCCGGAATCTAGATCGACGGGAACAGTACACACGTCGGTCGCCGGAATTTACTAGTACTATAGTTTGAATTACACACGATTCCTGCATTAGAATCCGTGTGTGAACATAATAGCTGACGGTTTCCAATACAGAACCGTGTCTGATTAATAACCCCCGCCATTCACCTTCCAAACCTCGAGGCGCCAAATAGAGTGCCAATCGTGTGGGGGCCGGTTGTCTTGCCAGATCTTTACATTTTCTTTTTTGAACACCAGATATTTACATCGTCTGAAGATTTTTTAACACGCACACAAGTACACAAAAATATGATTTTTCAAACCGTTATGGTTAGCCGTTGCATGTAGATGTAGTTCAAATTTGAATTACGGTCATTAAATGGCTAGAAAATCACTTAAATGTCTTTAAAAGGTTAAATGACCCCTGAAATTTTCCAAATTTTCACATGACAGTTTTATTAGTGCACGTTAAACGTAGAAAAAATTTGAAGGCCGTAAGGGGAAGCTATCTCCCGTTCGTCATCAAACATGCATTGTTCCCTCTCGGAACCACTAGCCTTCTAGTGAGTTGCTCCGGCTTGTGAGGGTGTGTGTCCAAACTTTCGTCAAACAGGCCAATTTTTTTACCACATCATCTTGGTGGCATGACATTACATCAAGCAAGGTTTCATGTTTTTCTGATCATTTTTTAATTTTTTGAAATTAAAATGCCATGACACTCCATGCATACATATGCATGTGTCCATGCCGTGAGACCAATATGTTTGAAAATTCCTTCTAATTTACTGCACATGGAATTAACTCGCACACAAGTACGCAAATATGATTTTTCAAACCGTTATGGTTAGCGGTTGCATGTAGATGTAGTTCAAATTTGAATTACGGTCAATAAATGGCTAGAAAATCACTTAAATGTCTTTAAAAGGTCAAATGACCCCTGAAAATTTCCAAAATTTCACATGACAGTTGTATTAGTGCACGTTAAACGTAGAAAAAATTTGAAGGCCGTAAGGGGAAGCTATCTCCCGTTCGTCATCAAACATGCGTTGTTCCCTCTCGGAACCACTAGCCTTCTAGTGAGTTGCTCCGGTTTATGAGGGGTGTGTGTCCAAACTTTCACCAAACATGCCAATTTTTTTACCACATCATCTTGGTGGCATGACATTACATCAAGAAAGGTTTCATGTTTTTCTGACCATTTTTTAATTTTTTGTAATTAAAATGCCATGGCACTCCATGCGTACATATGCATGTGTCCATGTCGTGAGACCAATATGTTTGAAAATTCCTTCTAATTTACTGCACATGGAATTAACTCACATACAAGTACACAAATATGATTTTTCAAACCATTATGGTTAGCCATTGCATGTAGATGTAGTTCAAATTTGAATTACGGTCATTAAATGGCTAGAAAATCACTTAAATGTCTTCAAAAGGTCAAATGACCCCTGGAATTTTCCAAATTTTCACATGACAGTTGTATTAGTGCACGTTACACGTAGAAAAAATTTGAAGGCCGTAAGAGGAAACTATCTCCCGTTCCGTTCGTCATCAAACATGCATTGTTCCCTCTCGGAACCACGCGCCTTCTAGTGAGTTGCTCCGGTTTATGAGGGGTGTGTGTCCAAACTTTTGTCAAACAGGCCAATTTTTTTACCACATCATCTTGGTGGCATGACATTACATCAACCAAGGTTTCATGTGTTTCTGATTTTTTTAATTTTTTGAAATTTAAATGCCATGGCACTCCATGCTTAATTGTGTCATAGCCGTTAGACCAATATGTTTGAAAATTTCTTCCAATTTACTGCACATGGAATTAAATCACACACAAGTGCACAAAATATGACTTTTCAAACCGTTATGGTTAACTGTTGCATGTACATGTAGTTCAAATTTCAATTACGGTCATTAAATGGCTAGAAAATCACTTAAATGTCTTAAAAGGTCAAATGACCCCTGAAATTTTCCAAAATTTGACATGACAGTTGTATTAGTACTACAAATTTTCTCGTACTTTTAAAACACCATCCGTTGCCACTTTACTCCAAATTCGTCTTTCATAGCTAATAAAAAATATCTACAACATCACACACAGTTGTTTTGTAGGAACCGTTTGCGATGAAAATTTCTAGGTCTATTTAAGTCTTCCTCCTTAAGCTTCGCCGGCTCGTCTGCTCCAGTGCCGGCAACCCCCGAATCCACGAATCTCGATCCCCATTCCCGCACCCCCTTCTTGCAAAGATGACGCCATGGAAACGCTTTGTGAAGGCTCGTACGATGGCCGCGTCCCCCCGAGCGCCGCCGCCTGCGCCGAGAGCGCGGCCGCCTACGCCGAGAGTGCCGCCGCATCCGCATTGAGCGCGGCCGCATCCGCCGAGAGGGCGTCTGCGGCAGCCGACAGTGCAGCTGTAGCAGCCGAGACGGCTGCAGCAGCAGCTGCGACGGCGGCTACAAACGCCGAGAGCGCTCGAGCTGCCGTCCGTGCCGCCGATGTCGCCCTGGCCCGGGTCGAGGCCATCCACGCCAAGATATTCCAGGCCACCTCGGAATCCAGCATGCAACCCACGTCCGAAAAGGCGGTGGTGGCCATGGAGCACCTGCTTCCTCATGAGGTCGCCGAGCGGGAGCTGGAGATGCAGGAGGTGGCGGAGATCGAGGAGCGCCGGGAGGAGGAGTTGCGCGTGGCCGAGGTCGAGGTAGAGAAGAGTCTGTCCGTCGAGGAATCGGCGGTGGAGTACGAACGCGAGCTCTGGCGCAACCACTACTACGAGTACTACAACCTTGAGGGCGGCGCCGAGGACGAGGACGAGGACGAGGTCGACTTCAGCAGGGGGGACGCGGAGTCCACCAACGGCGGCATGTCGCCAGGACAAGTCATCGACGTCTCATCTCACACCGGCGATGCATAGGCCGGCGCGGCGGCGGATTTGTTAAAATTATGTGTACTTAGGCTTTGTTTTTAATGCTGGTCTTTTGTTAGAGCAATGTTTAGGTCAACTGGCTCTGTTTAATTACTAAAATTGCTCGATACAGTAAGTGTGGTCTGTCTGCTGTACGCTCTTTTGTGTGCCCAAATTAGCAAGCGATGTTAAATTATGCAATGACGTACCCGAGAAAATTTCCACCAAAATTTGAATTATCAAACTCATCCCATGCGTGTAAAGCAGAAGAATCGTTTACGATGCACACAATCGTTCAAAGTGAATGGTGTCCGGCGGCACCGCGTGCAAAGTTTCCCTCCACATTTCCAAAATTTTGGCCTACCGCCAAAATATCTACCCCCTTCCCCACCCCCTTTTCTCCCCGACCACAAGTCACATTTCCCCTGTTTCCTCCTTCCTTCCTTCCTTCCTTCCTAAGCTATAGCCGCTTCCTCACTTGCTTCCTCGCTCTCGCCGTCTCGCATCCTACCACCGGGGTCGCCATGGTCTTCTTCAAAGACCTCTCCAGCGGTTCCTCCGACGACGATGACTCCTTCACCACCCGGGTATGCCTCTCTTCTCTCTCTCGGGCTATGACTTGGAATGAAGGATTTTTACCCGGCGGTCGATTTGAGTCATTTCTTCCTCTTGTAGCTCCCTAGGACCATCAGTGGCGACGAATGGAGCAGGGTGGCTGAAGATCTATCTGCTCGTTGTCACCATCAATCTCCATGCGTGAAGCTAGTTGCGTTTGAATCTGTGGACAGTGGGAGGAAGTTTCTGGCATGTGCAGAGAAGGTTAGACCCTCTTTCGTTGTTACAAATCATTTGTTAGATGTGATTCAGACACTGTCACGGTCCCAACCCATTCATACCACATCTTCAACCAAACGCATCCTAAGACAGTGTCACAGTTGGTACCTAGTATCTAAAATTGTTGCCATCTCATCAGCGGTGCCATTAGAAAATTATTTGGCACCGCTTCAACAGTTTGTGCAGCCAACTTTGGTCCACACATCCGAGCAGTCAAGCAGTAAAATACTAAATCTTTATGGCACGAAGGAACTGGGCATCGGAGCAACTAGGTGGTCCGGAGTCCGGGTCCCTGATTTTTTTTCCGCTGCATCGGCTCGCCAGTACAGGGCACCGGTGCGAGATGTAGCAACAGTTGTCTTTACACCAGTTTTGGCATACATAGTGGACGGCCTTAGTGCTATTAGTTCTATGTTACTAAATTTGTGCATGTACAGACCTGTTAATATCAATTTGCTGCCATCCAAACACTGTCGCTATGCTGTTGCAGTTATATTTACCTTCCTCATAAAATGTTCAATTTGTTATTTATTGTACATGAGTAAGAACTTATAGCGTTGTTGTAGTTCATTATAGCTTCTGATGTTTCAGAATTTGGTTGTTGTCTCAGTAGCAATTAATTCATTTGCACATTGATCTTTTTAAGAAGATATGTCATAATTAACATGTTTCTTCAGTTTTTCAAAATAAGCATTGGTGATTTTCTATGTTGCTATAAACCCATTTCCCCTACAATTGTTACTGATCTAGTTTTAAATATTATAGGATGAACGGAAGTGTTCTTACTTGGAGTGGGTTGATCAAGAGTGGCCACAGTCTTTGAAGATGTGCCTAGCAAAGCTCTGGAGCATGTATGAGGAAGAGAACAGAGGTATGCTTAGAGAAAGTGTTGTCAACGCTGAAGAATATTTGAAGATGCGGGATAAAAAGAGGAAGGTGGAGAATGAGCTCAGATTTTTTAAATCAGACTTTGCTAAGATGGTGTTGGCGAAGGAGGAGGCACTTTCCCAGTTGGCCAGTGCAAAACAGGGAAATGAATATATTGTTCTAATATTGTTCTTATGAAGTTGAACTAGCTATATGTTGTACTGTGCTGTTTTCAGGTAGCTATCGTACTGTGATGTTAAAATATATTTATGTGCCTGATATGAAATTGGTAAACAACTGTTTGATATGAAATGTGAATTTGTGTAATACTGGAATTATTAATTGTAAACTAATAAACCTGCTAAATGTGTCATAGAACTTTGCAAACGGTTCTAGTAGTAAAAGCGCTTGTGATGGATAGCCCAATGCCACACAGTTTTCTTCATCAAATCGTATGTGATGTAGTTGATAAAAGTAAACGGTTAACCAAGGCAGAGCGTGTGTGATAGTTACACCTATCACACACGAGCCTATAAATAAACCTGTGTGGGATGTACATACGAACAGAAACGTTTTCCCTGGATTGACTGTGTGGGATGTACATACGAACGGAAACGTTTTCCCTGGATGGACTGTGTGGAATGTACATTCGAACGGAAACGTTTTCCCTGGATTGACTGTGTGGGATATACATATGAACGAAAATGTTTTCCCTGGATTGACTGTGTGGGATGTACATAAGAACGGAAACGTATTCCTTGGATCGACTGTGTGTGATATACATACGAACGGAAATGTTTTTCTGGGATTCACCGTGTGGGATGTATATACGAACGAAAATGATTGGGTTTCGATGCCTCGCCCGATCGCACACGAGCTCATTTTGCCCCAGCCTGTGTCCCAGGAGGGCCTATCCCCGATGGTTTCTGGGTCGTGTGGGAAGGACCCCCTATCGCCCACACTCACTTGGCGACGGTTCCAAATGCCGTCGCGGAAAGGGGTTAAAAACCATTTGTATAGCACCGACGCGTACCAGTGGTTACGGCAAAAACTGGATGCACTTCGTGTACAAAATGGACAATCTCTTTCGAAGTATGAGGGTTTCGGACGAAAACTCATCTGTTACAAAGGCATTTCATTTTTTTTAAATAACCTAAGAATTACCAAATTAAATATAATGATAAAACACACTAATATTAAACAGTAGAAAAAAGAATCACTGAAAAATCTATTTTTAAAGTAAAGTTATTCACAAACTAGTGATTCACACAAATTTCAAATAATTCAAATTTAAACTATCCAAATTTGAAAACTATTGGCACTAACAGAAAGTTTATAATTTTTTTGACCTAAAGCAAAAAGATTCACTCAGAAACGCTAACTAAAGCAAAAAACAACTCAGAAACAAAAGAAAATAAATAAAGCAGAAAACAAAAAAAAACTGAAAAATAAATAAATCACAAAAAAGCCCGCCTACTGGGCCTCCACGGCCTACATACGACTAGAAACCCAACCTCTAGTTGGGCCAGGATGCAGGCCCGCATGGCCCAGTAGGCCCCACAGGGCAGCACAGGTTCAATAGGCCCACAAAGGCCTGCTTAGAGAGGAGCTCGAATGAGCTACCGCGCCGGAGTTTATAAACCAGTGCGGGCGCCCTTCGCTGGGCGAGGTGGGACTAAACATCCACCGCACTGCGCCGTGCTAGGAACATGCCTTTAGTCGCGGTTGGTGGCTCCAACCGCGACTAAAGGCCCCCCTTTAGTCGCGGTTGGAGCCACCAACCGGGACTAAAGGCCTGGCTTCCCGCCGCTTGGCCTGGCCAAAATTCACCTTTAGTCCCGGTTGGTGGCACCAACCGGGACTAAAGGTCTCCGCATATATATACAACACTTAATTTTTTTTTTCACAGTTCTCTGCTTCTTCGACCACAAAAGAGTAGATCGCCGCGCTGCCAGGCTACCGCCGTACGCGCCTGCCCCGACGCCTTCTTGCCTCCCCCGACGCCGGAGCTCGTCCCTGCTCCCGCCGCCGGCCGCCCGCGCCTCCTCCCAGATCCCCGATGCCGGACGCGCCCTCCTCCCCGAGCCGCGATGCCGCCCGCGCCGCCTGCCCCGACGCTGTCGCCGCCCCTGACGCGCCGCCCACGCCACCCGCGCCCTCCTCCCCCTGCAGGCCGAGCCCCATCGACGCCGCCCGCGACCTCCTCCCCGATTGAGCCTCGCCGTCGCCTCGCCCCCCCGCTGTGAGCTCGCCGCCCCATCCTCTCCGGCGATTTTTTCACTAGATGATTAGATATGCTTAGTTATAGTATATATGTATATACAATGTATAGAAAAAAGTTGAGGAATTTTGACATTTAAGGAATTAATTAGTACATATGTATGTATAGAAATTTTGAGGAATTTTGACATTTGAGGAATTTTGACATTTTGATCCAATGTATAGAAATTAGTATATATATGTATGTATACAATGTATAGAAAAAAGTTGAGGAATTTTGACATTTGATCCAATGTATAGCAATTAGTATATATGTATGTATACAATGTATAGAAAACATTTGAGAAATTTTGACCAAGCATAGAAAAAAATTGCATAAAAAAAGTTACACATTTTAATGTTGTATTTGCAAAAGTTTGTCATGTATTTGCAAAATCAAGTGAAAAAAAATTACAAAAATCATAATCAAGCATTTAAAAAATATTAAATTTAGATAGAATTTGTTCTCGACGTCGACGATGCCCGGCCTGCATCCTCGTCGTCGTCTCGTTGGCGACGACGTCCTGCTTCAGAGGCGCCATGTCCGGGACTGGGCTCCGCCGGGCTGGCACTAGGAGGCGTCCAGCTTCGATCCCCCTGCTCATTGTACAACCACATGTGAGTACCGCCGATCAGCTGGTAATAACCGACAATCATAGAAGGCAGGCTAAAGAGGCCGGTGTCACTGTTGAACAACTCCTAGGCATCAAGGAACTCTCCGGGTTTACAGAGGAGGAACTATCATGGAAATATGTCCCCGGCCAACGTCTGATCAAGCCTGAGGAGATCCCGCTTCTATCAACGAGAATGCACACATTGCATGAGTGGTACCTGAGAGAAGTAAACAACGGGCGAGAGTCCCTCATGGTGAAAGTCAAGGAAGAGCATTACTTCCATGCAAAAGATTTGTGGGTTGAGTTTCAAGAAATGTTTCAGTTATTCAATCAAGACGCACTCGACAAATCTATCGTCAGTTGCTATTGTCTGTAAGTGATTTATTTCTGTAATTTAAGTCTCTAGATAGCTGTGCTCGTTCATTACCTGTAATTATCCTCACTATATTTTTTCGGTGGTATTATGCAGAATGAAGATGTACGAAATGAAAAGAGATGGATGCTATGTCATTGGGTTCATTGACCCAAATACCGTTAATGAAAAGACATGGTCACGTCACCAAAAAGACACACAGAGAAGCTTGCTACAGTTTTTAAGCGACTAAATACCCAACCAGAAATACTACTTCCTTACAACTTCGGGTGAGTGTTACTGTCTTGTACTACAAATTCTGTTTTGCTTACTAGATGTTAATAAGTGTAGTTGATGAGTTATGCACATGCCCGCTTAAAAAACATGTGCACATGCAGTTTCCACTGGATCCTGCTAATCATTGATGTTGACGAGGGAAAAGTTCAAGTATTGGACTGATAACCCACAAGTATAGGGGATTGTTTGTAGCCTTCTTCGAGAAATAAGAGTGTCGAACCCAACGAGGAGCTAAAGGCAGAACAAATATTCCCTCAAGTTCTATCGACCACCGATACAACTCTACGCACACTTGACGTTTGCTTTACCTAGAACAAGTATGAAACTATTTGGCAAGAATAAAACTAGAAGTACTTTGCGGGAATAAAACTACGAATAAATTGCAAGGTAATAAAAGTGGATAGCTTTTGTCAACAAGAAAGTCATTTGTCCCTAGGCAATCGATAATAAGTACCGGTAATCATTCTTGTAATTTTATATGAGGGAGAGACATGAGCTAACATACTTTCTCTACTTAGATCATATGCACTTATGATTGGACCCCTAGCAAGCATCCGCAAATACTAAAGATAATTAAGGTTGTGAAACCCAATCATAGCATTAAGTATCAAGTCCTCTTTATCCCATACACAACAACCCACCTACTCGGGTTTAAGCTTCTGTCACTCTCACAACCCACCATAAGCGAATCATGAACGTATTGCAACACCCTACAGTGGGGGCCCCTCACGTTTGCGCGAGACGGAGGGTACCGTAGGACAGCACCATAAATAAAATATACAATCATACCAACCAAGATCACGATTAACCCACAGGACAAAACGAATCTACTCAAACATCATAGGATAGCCAAATATCCTTAGGAAATAATATATGGAGTTGGGCACCATGTTTAAGTAGAGATTACAGCGGGGAGAAGGGGTGTTACACCGCTGCATAGAGGGGGAGAGAGTTGGTGTTGACGGTAGCAAGATTGTTGATGTAGATTGCCCCCTTCTTCTTCTTCTTCCTTGGCCTCCCCCCTAGATGGGAGGAGAGTCCCCCCTCTGGTCCATGGCCTCCATGGCAGCGGAGGGGCAAGAGCCCCTCCGAGATTGGATCTCCCTCTCTGTTCTCTTCTGTTTCGCGTTTCCCAGATCTGGCGCTTCACCGTTTTTTATATTCCCGGAGATCCGTAACTCCGATTGCGCTGAGATTTTAACACGATTTTTTTCCATAAAATATCTTTCTTGCGCCAGAAGAAGGGCTTTAACCGACGTTCGAGGAGGGCACAAGAGACCAGGGCGCGCCTGGGGCCTGGGGCGCGCCCTGGTGGGTTGTGGGCACTGTGGGCCCCCGTTTGCGTTGATTCCACCTCCCAAAAATCATATAAATTCCAAAATAATTCTCCGTAAATTTTTATCGCGTTTGGACTTCGTTTGATATGGATTTTCTGCGATACAAAAAACATGCAAAAAACAGGAACTGGCACTGGGCACTGGATCAATAGGTTAGTCCAATAAATCAAATAAAAAGTTGCCAAAAATATGTGAAAGTTGTTTAATATTGGCATGAAACAATAAAAAATTATAGATACGACGGAGACGTATCAGCATCCCCAAGCTTAATTCCCGCTCATCCTCGAGTAGGTAAATGATAAAAAAGATAATTTTTGATGTGCAATGCTACCTAGCATAAACTTGATCATATGTCTAATCATGGCATGAATATTAAGACAAGAGTGATTCAAAGCAATAGTCTATAATTTGACATAAAGACATCAATACTCAGGCATCCCAACAAACAATCATGTCTTTCAAAATATCAACGCTAAAGAAAGCTATCCCTACAAAATCATATAGTCTTGTCATGCTCTGTCTTCTTAACATAAAGTATTTATCATGCACAACCCCGATGACAAGCCGAGCAATTGGTTCATACTTTTTAACGCGCTTCAGCTTTTTCAACCCTCACGCAATACATGAGCGCAAGCCATGGATATAGCACTACGGGTGGAATAGAGTATAATGATAGGGGTGAATATAGAGAAGACAAAAAGTAAGAAAGTCTCACATTGATGCGGCTAACCAACGGGCTATGGAGATGCCCATCAATCGATATCAATGCGAGGAGTAGGGATTGCCATGTAACGAATGCACTAAGAGCTATAAGTGTGTGAAAGCTCAATATGAAAACTAAGTGGGTGTGCATCTAATCCTATAATGAAAAATTCCCACTAGTATATGAAAGTGACAACATAGGAGACTCTCTATATGAAAAACATGGTGCTACTTTGAAGCACAAGTGTGGAACTAGCATGCCCCTTCTCTCTTTGTTTTTTTCTTCTTTTCTTCTTCTTTTTTTTTCTCTCATTGTCCGGAGTCTCATCCCGACTTGTGGGGGAATCATAGTCTCCATCATCCTTTCCTCACTGGGACATGCTCTAATAATGAATAATGATGATCATAACACTTCTATTTACTTATAACTCAAAAGAAATAAAAATTACAACTCGATACCTATGACAAAATATGACTCTATATGTATGCCTCTGGCAGTGTAACAGGATGTGCAATGATCTAGCATAACATGTATGAAAAATGATGAACGGTGGCTGAGCCACAACTGCTATGTCAGCTATATGATCATGCAAAGCAATATGACAATGAATGCTCAAGTCATCAAAATGGAAGCGGTGGAAGTTGCATGGCAATATATCTCGGAATGACTATGGAAAGGCCATAATAGGTAGGTATGGTGGCTATTTTGAGGAAGATATAATAAGGCTTATGTGTGATAGAGTGTATCATATCACGGGGTTTGGATGCACCGGCCAAGTTTGCACCGACTCTCGAGGTGAGAAAGGGCAATGCACGGTACCGTAGAGCCTAGAAAATTGCGAAAAAGGTAAGAGTGCGTATAATCCATGGACTCACATTAGTCATAAAGAACTCATATACTTATTGCAAAAGTTTATTAGCCCTCGAAGCAAAGTACTACTACGCATGTCCCTAGGGGGATAGATTGGTAGGAAAAGACCATCGCTCGTCCCCGACCGCCACTCATAAGGAAGACAATCAATAATAAATCATGCTCCAACTTCATAGCATAATGAGAGACTATACGTGCATGCTTCGGGAATCACAAACCTTAACGCCAATATTCCTACTAACCACAACCATTTACTAGTACCTCCCACATATTACCATCTCTATATCGCAAAACTATTGCAAGGAATCAAACATATCATATTCAGTGATTCATAAGTTTTATATAGGATTTTATGACTAACCATGCAATTGACCAATTCCTGTTGACTCTCTAAATAGATATAAGTGAAGCATGAGAGTTTAATTCTTTCTACAAAATACCATGCTCTAACAAATATAAGTGAAGCAAAAGAGCATTCTACAAATAACGGTTTTCTATGTGAAGAGAAACAGGCAATCCAAACTTCAAATGATATAAGTGAAGCACATGAAGCATTCTATAAAGCCATACTCAAAAGATATAAGTGAAGTGCAATGAGTATTCTATAAATCAACCATGGACTATCTCATACCAGCATGGTGCATAAAAGAAAAAGAAAAACTAAATGCAAAAGACGCTCCAAGATTTACACATATCACATGAACGAAACGAAGACGAAAACATACCGATACTTGTTGAAGAAAGATGGGATGCCTTCCGGGGCATCCCCAAGCTTAGACACTTGAGTCTCCTTGAATATTTACTTAGGGTGCCTTGGGCATCCCCAAGTTTGAGCTCTTGCCTCTCGTCCTTCTCCTCATATCGAGACCTCCTCGATCTTTGATCACTTCATCCACACAAAACTCAACAGAAAGCTCGATAAGATCCGTTAGTATAATAATGCAAATCACTACTCTAAGTACTGTTGCAAACCAATTCATATTTTATTTTTGAATTCCATGGCTTATACCACCGATAAAAATCGATAGTTTCATCAAAACAAGCAAAACAATGCATCAAAAACAGAATCTGTCTTAAACAGGACAGTCTGTAGCAATCTGAACACCTACCATACTTCTCATACTCCAAAAATTCTGAAAAATTAGGAAACAATAAATATTTTGTATATAAATACTCTTCAAAAAGTTTCAGAACCTTTTGACATTCCAGTAAAAAATGTAAAATCACGCAATACAGACAAAGTTTCTGTTTCTGCACCGCACATACCAACAAGCAATCTAATCATCCTAAAGGCAAATCTTGGCACATTATTTTTATAATACAATGGATTTGTACAAGGGGATAATTATTTTTGTGAGAATCTTTATGAAAAATTCTACATTGTTTCCATGAGCATGAACACAAGTGTTCAAGGTCGACCCTCACTTCTCCAATGCATCACCTTTCAATCGCTTCTCTTTTTGTGAAGTTTTAAGTTACCCTCTATATTTTTTTGTTTTTAAACTTCATAAAAGCACTCAACAGAAATGACTCTATAAAACTTCCGGGTTGTCTCCCTGGCAGCGCTTTCTTTAAAGCCATTAAGCTAGGCATAAAGTGCTCAAGTAATGGATCCACCCGGATCCCAAGGTATATCAAAGCCAATTTTAATTAGCAATGATTTGGCATTTAGTAGTGAGCACAAAGCAACATATATCATGCAATGACGAAGTCTAACTCTCTTCCTATGCATCGGCATGTCATACAAGAACAATTCAGGCACATCAAGTAAAGGCCAATACATAGCATAAGCAGTTTCTTGCAATTTTATCGTGTTGGAAACATAGAGAGGTGGAGATGTAGTTCCTATCTCATAATAATTGCAAGTAGGAGCAGCAAGCACATGCATATTATATTCATCAAAATCATCATGTGCAACGGTAAAAGGCAACCCATCAATGTAATCCTTAATAAGTACAAACTTCTCCGATATAGTGTAGTTGAGAGAATTCAAAAAGATAATAGGACTATCATGTGTGGGTGCAATAGCAACAATTTCATTCTTAACATAAGGAACTATAGCAAGTTCATCTCCATAAGCATAATTCATATTGGCATCATGGCCACAAGCATAGCAAGCATGAAGTTCATCAAAAAGGGATATTTCAAAAGGATCAACGGGATCATAGCAATTATCATAGCATTCATCCTTCGGTAAGAACGAAGGAAAATTAAACAATGTATCAGTTGAAGAGTTACTCTCATTAGAAGGTGGGCACGGGTGATCAATCCGCTCTTCCTCCGCTTGTTCTTCGCTCTCCTCATCATATTTTTCATCCAATGAGCTCGCAGTTTCATCAATTTCTTCTTCCATAGACTCCTACAAAATATTAGTCTCTTCTTGGACAGCGGAGACTTTCTCAATAAATACATCAATATTGTAATTGAATTTATAATTGTCATAGCAATATTTAAGGATAGCAAAATTTTCAGGTCTATAAACTGAATCATCAAAATCTTCAAACTTTTCAAACAAAGATTCAATTTCATAAGCACCCTTAAAAGCAACAAATTCTTTTATTCGTTCCACATCATAGTAATCATATCTACCATTAGCATAAGAAGCTAAGGTTTCATTGTCATTAAATTTGCATGAAAAGGGAAGGTGTGGAGCATTCATCCTAGAGCAACAAGTATAATCATATCTAGAGCATAGATTCCAAGCATACCATTTCAACATATGAATTTTATCCCATAACAGTTTCCCTTTTTGTGTCAAGCGATAATCCCTAAAGTATTCATGTTGATCCAACGTGTCTCTCATTATCAAGTTGAACGGGGTTTTCTCAGAATTATCAAAGTAGTGTTTAATATTTTTCACATAACGAGCATCGAGGGTTTTAGGAGGTTCCCCATCTCCATGAGTAGCAAGTACCACTAATTTTTTTGGTGTTTCGTGTTCCATATCCATAACTAAAGATAGAGAACAACTTAGACTAGAAAATAAAAACTACTTAGTGATAAAGCAAACAAGCACACACGAGAATATTCACCCCACGCTACTGCTCCCCGGCAACGGCGCCAGAAAAGGTCTTGATAACCCACAAGTATAGAGGATCGTTTGTAGCCTTCTTCGATAAATAAGAGTGTCGAACCCAACGAGGAGCTAAAGGCAGAACAAATATTCCCTCAAGTTCTATCGACCACCGATACAACTCTACGCACACTTGACGTTTGCTTTACCTAGAACAAGTATGAAACTAGTTTGCAAGAATAAAACTAGAAGTACTTTGCGAGAATAAAACTACGAATAAATTGCAAGGTAATAAAAGTGGATAGCTTTTGTCAACAAGAAAGTCATTTGTCCCTAGGCAATCGATAAGAAGTACCGGTAATCATTCTTGTAATTTTATAAGAGGGAGAGGCATGAGCTAACATACTTTCTCTACTTGGATCATATGCACTTATGATTGGACCCCTAGCAAGCATCCGCAACTACTAAAGATCATTAAGGTTGTGAAACCCAACCATAGCATTAAGTATCAAGTCCTCTTTATCCCATACGCAACAACCCACCTACTCGGGTTTAAGCTTCTGTCACTCTCGCAACCCACCATAGTCGAATCATGAACGTATTGCAACACCCTACAGCGGGGCCCCCTCACGTTTGCGCGAGACGGAGGGCACCGTAGGACAGCACCATAAATAAAATATACAATCATACCAACCAAGATCACGATTAACCCATAGGACAAAACGGATCTACTCAAACATCATAGGATAGCCAAATATCCTTAGGAAATAATATATGGAGTTGGGCACCATGTTTAAGTAGAGATTACAGCGGGGAGAAGGGTGTTACACCATTGCATAGAGGGGGAGAGAGTTGGTGTTGACGGTAGCAAGATTGTTGATGTAGATCGCCGTCACGATTCTTGCCCTGGCGGCGTTCCGGCGCCACCGGGAGAGAGGGGGAGAGAGCCCCCTCCTTCTTCTTCTTCCTTGGCCTCCCCCCTAGATGGGAGGAGAGTTCCCCCTCTGGTCCATGGCCTCCATGGCGGCGGAGGGGCAGGAGCCCCTCTGAGATTGGATCTCCCTCTCTGTTCTCTTCTGTTTCGCGTTCCCCAGATCTGGCCCTTCACCGTTTCTTATATTCCCGGTTATCCGTAACTCCGATTGCGCTGAGATTTTAACACGATTTTTTTCCATAAAATATCTTTCTTGCGCCAGAAGAAGGGTTCCAACCAACGTTCGAGGAGGGCACAAGACACCAGGGCGCGCCCTGGTGGGTTGTGGGCGCTGTGGGCCCCCGTTTGCGTTGATTCCACCTCCCAAAAATCACATAAATTCCAAAATAATTCTCCGTAAATTTTTATCGCGTTTGGAGTTCGTTTGATATGGATTTTCTGCGATACAAAAAACATGCAAAAATCAGGAACTGGCACTGGGCACTGGATCAATAGGTTAGTCCAATAAATCATATAAAAAGTTGCCAAAAATATGTGAAAGTTGTTTAATATTGGCATGAAACAATCAAAAATTATAGATACGACGGAGACGTATCATGGACTCACTACTTAAAGACACTAAAGAATACGCAATCGTGAGGGGGATGATCGACATGTAATTTCAATCATTATCGCACTATGTCGGCCTCTTTAGTTCATTTCCTGATATCAACTAATTAATAAGTTCTTTATTTATTTTCTTTGCCGGCGGGCAGGGCTTGGCAAAAGTTCATCAAACAGGTTCAAGGCCCATGGAAACAAGATCTGAAATGGGTGCGACCCAAGGTAATTAAGTAGTACTAGCTACGTCCGTGCATCTCTTTAATTCTAGTTTCAATACCATTATTATGCTTGATTAATTATTATCTGATTGAATTCTATTCTCGTAAAGTGCATGAGGCAGGCGTCGGGGAATAATTTATGTGCATACTACGTTTACGAGAACATTCGCTTTCTGACCGAAAAGAGCAAAACTGGAAGAAATCTTTGGGTACGTAAACACAATTCACAATTCTTTTTATCATGATCTAATATATATACACACAACTAATATATTCATGTTGATCTTTTTTTTAATAAAGATGCAAGAGATGCGGGATAAGCTCCTACCAGAGGACCGCATACGAGCACTTCAAGAGGAGATTGCGGAATTTTTGCTTGACCAGGTCATAGATCCCAAAGGAGAATACCATTACACCTAATGCCTGCATGTAATGATCTGCAAATTGTAGAAGAAATTATATGTACCAAATTATATATATATATATGCATGGTCGTACGAGATATTCTATATATGATATATGATTGGGCGTACGAGAAATTCTATTATATATGACATACGTGTACAATATGTAGTATATAGCAGTGGCACTTGACGATTGTAGTAGCGTAAAATATGTTTGAAATGAAAAACAATTAAATGAAAAACACAAAACGAAAAGAAAAAAATAAACAATAATTCATAAATCCTAAAACCCTAAACCCCTAGTCCCGGTTGGTGGGACTAAAGGTCCCCCAGCCCCCGGCGCGGGCTCGTGCCACGTGGTTGGCCTTTAGTCCCGGACCGTGACGAACCGGGACTAAAGAGGAGGCCTTTAGTCCTCACCTTTTAGTCTCAGTTGGTGAACCGAGACTAAAGCCCGATTCTACAATAGTGCGGCTGTAGATGCCCTCGCACGTTTTAGTCTCGGTGATAACCGGTGGTGGTTACGTGAGCTCCTTTGTAGCCACACACCGAGGCGTAACACAAACAACACCATGTACGGCCGCCACGAGAGCCTGTGAACGAGGCCAAACAACCTTAACATGCAAAATATCTGCTTAATGGCGGGCCCACCAACGTCACTCAAAGTTCCGACGTGCTAAGAACCAACATACCACTGTACCTAGGGAGTTTGGAATTATAGAACAATTTTCAAATCATAATTTTTAACTCCACAAACATTTTTGGACCAAATAAAGTGGCACATCTAACCAGTGGCCGTCGTAGCCTCCCGTTGGACAACACACATTGAACCTCATTTTGACCCGACCAGACATTTATTCTTAGAAAGATTAGTAATTGTAAGGACTAGTAGTAAACTAGTAATCACATGAGGCCGAATTTGATGGTTTGATTCTTTTGCCAAAGTTTAGCTGGATCTGACCCCATTCGAAAGTATTTTGGGATTTGATCCTTTCCTACCGCCGAGGTCAACAGCTATAGGGTATACCAGCCTACCGCCAAGGTCCTCGGCGGTAGGCAACTTATCCACGTCAGCGTGGGGCTGCCTTACCGTCAAACAGGTTGGCAGTAGCCTGTGCACCTCTACCGTCAAGGTGTCCGGCGGTAGGCAACTTATCCACGTCAGCGTGGGGCTGCCTTACCGTCAAACAGGTTGGCAGTAGCCTGTGCACCTCTACCGTCAAGGTGTCCGGCGGTAGGTGAGTACATGCACTATATTTGATACTTAGAAATTATTTGCGGTACCGCGTGCACCCCTACCGCCAAAGGCATTGACGGTAGTCTGTTATACCCCACCGCTATCGACCTCGACGGTAGAAAAAAGGGTCAGATTCCAAAATACTTTCGAATGGGGTCAAATCCGGCTAAACTTGGTCAAAATAATCAAAACACCAAACTTAGCCATCACATGACAACCGGGCTTCTTTAACCGTATAAGAGCATCTTCAGTCACGTATCTCTAATTCGACCCCTCAAATGCCCGCGGACGCGCCCGGTCAGTGACCAGGCGTGTCCGTTTTGAGCCCTTACTTTTTCGTCCGTGCAGCCACACTTCTCATATTTTTTCTCATATATCCGATCACTTGCACGTGATTAGTGGAGAAGAAGAGAGAGAAAGAAAAGAATGAATAAAGAAAGAGAAAAGGTGGTCCGGGGTGGGGTTGCGTCATACATGTCCGGTCGCGTCCGCGAGGCCTCATATCGTCCTCATATTTGAGATGAATATGAGAGATGCCGGTCAGTCCGAGAGTTTGAGACGGATATGAGGGGTCTGGTTGGATCGCGTTTTTATGATCGGACGGCCTGCCCGAGCGTTTGAGATGGATATGAGGGGTCCGGTTATAGATGTTCTAACAACTACATAAAAAGTGAGATCGACCGCTCTCTGTCCAGCAATTCACCCGCATCCGATATTCCGATCCTTGTTAGATCTGCTCCTGGACTCGCCACCAACTCGAAGTCAGATCTACGAAATCAAACTCCACTCATCACGAGACGTGTAGTCCTTGGCAGCAAGACAACTAACTACATCACCAATCAACACACATCTCAACTCCGTCGTTGTATTTAGAAGCTGTGTATATTTGGCTAAGCTGGCAATGACGTACACGTCTCGCCCCTACCTAATGTATGTACGTGTTTGTGTTTTCGTATAGCCGGTAGTTGCATCCTGAACAGACTAGTCCACAAACCAAGCCTTCTTCCAGAGGACACGCAGGACACTGGACACCTGAGCTTCATTTGCACTTCCCATGAGTGACACCGACATGGTTGCACGCAGCATTTCTGATTGAGACACTTATTTAGGGACGGAGCGAGTAAAATTTACTGAAGAAACTTCAACAAATCAAACTGGTGTCGGTGTATTGCATGCACGCCTTTGGTTGGTCTAGATCGATGGTCGTCCCCATCGCGTCTGATCTCTTCCGACGCCCGCCGTGCCTCGTCTTAATCGTGAGAGCTCGGCGTGAAAACTGCTTTTGCACGGCGATCACGCTGTCCAGTCTTGAAAGTGTCAACACTGTCAAGATCAGAGCCCCCAGCCTCCAATCTAGAAGAAAAATCCGCAACGGTTCAAACTTGAAGATCTACCGCAGCAGCCAGCCATGGACGCATGGACCGGTCTCTGTCTCTCCCACTGTGCGTACGTATCCCGTGAGGACGACGGGTGTGGCCGGGTGACGGCGATGAGTACCTTCCCCCTCGTCTGGCCTGTGTCCCCGCCGAATCTTCCAGGATTTCAGCCGGACAATCGGATCAGCGTCATTGAAAACACGTACCTGGGCTACGTCCGGCCGGTCGATAGATCAGCCGCTAGCGGCACAGGTCGCGCACCCGTCCAATGCACGCACGGTTCGGTGGGTGGGTACGTGCTTGCCAGCAAAGGTACGTCCCACGTCGGCACCGGTGAGGTCACATTTGCATGCACGCCCGTGAGCGAGTACGTGACATGATCGACGCGCCCGGATCTTTTTTCCAATATCGTGGGCGGCCGTGGCGGGATCGGGATCGGGCCCGGGCTTGCGCTGCCGCTATCCGTTGGTCCGCCGACGGATGGACGGGCGGTGGATCCCGCCGTGATCTCGACCGCGGATCAAGTCCGGCGAACCAGCCCAGTGGCCACCCACTCAGCCAACGACCGGACCCCCACACGGCGTGCCATGGGCGCCGGCCGTGGCTCCCATGCCGCCACGTTCCCCTGGTGACTAGCTGGCGATTCCCGGCGGCGGCCAGCTCCGGATGCATGATCCAAACCGAAACTCCCTGTCTGTCGCCTGGCCATGGCCCGCCGGCGTCACGCACACCTGATGGCCGATGGCCGCTCGATCCAATCCACCACGCCATCGTCATGACTGGCTTTGATTCTCCTCGAGATTTGGGTGTCGACCGATCCGCTCTACACATGGATGGATGGGATCGTGGGACAGCAACTAGGTCGGCCTTGGATAGGTGCATGCAGGCAACAGGCAGTAGTACAACGATTACCGGCAGTAAAATGTTTGTGAAAACCACGAAAGGCAAGCAGTAATGTCCGGAGTATAATCTGCAATCCAACCTTGCATCTACTGCTGCGATTACCAATTCCGACGCAATCGCGTCGCGGACATTGGTCGGCCAGAACTCAAATTGTCACCCGCATATCCGCGTAGCTCATATTTGACACCTTATATCCACACTATACATGCAACATGATAAACTACTTTAGATGATCAAACAACGGACAAAGCAATCGGCAACAAACGAACACCGTAATCCACTTTATATCATTCAAAAGATCGTCCCAGTTCATCACTGGACAGGTTCTAAACTTAAACACTTACTAAAAACGACAATAGTGAACAGAGGAGGAGCATATTCACCACTTCCTGGCCGGGCCTTTTAACCTTCCGGTCGCCAGCGCAGTTGTAGGCGTCCGCAGCAGGCAGTGGATCGTCGGAGGTGGAGCTGTGGTCGTCGCCGTCTTCGGACGAAGAGTCGAAGAGGACGATGAGCCCCTTCATCCGCCGAACGGCCCTGTCCTGCTGCAGCTTGAGCTTGGCAACCTGAGTCGCCTCCGCCGCTTGGCGCTCCGACTGCTTAATGGCAAGCCGGAGAGCCTTCGCGTTCTTCCACAGTAGCCAGCGAGCGTCTGTATCTGCCGTTGTCAGCGACCGGCTATAGAACCAAGCGAGGAGCCACTAGTCCTCGTTGGGCACCGCTGTGTCCCTCTCTCTTGCCCTCTGCCTCTCACGACGGGCGGCGCGTGCCTCCGATTCCGGCGTGCGCGTTCGGGCTGGCGAAGCGGGCACTAGCACCCACCGCTGCCCTTGCGGAGCAGCGCCCGACAATGGAAGGGGACGACGAGAGGGGCGAAACGGTGTGCGCAGCCCTCGCGGAGCACCGTGCAAGTCGGGAGGACCAGCTCTGACGTCCCGCGCTGCGTCGGCACGGGAGCAGCAATGGGACAGATCCGGAGTTGCACCGCGTGTCCACCTTGGACCGCTCCAGCGCAATGCGAAGGTCGGGGCTCGAACAGCTGCCCTAGCTCGACATGTCGCCGGAGTCATCGGATTCGATCGAAATCGGAGAGGGGGAGGACGGGATGGAGCGAGAAAGGAGAGTGGAGTGAGCTAGGGTTCGGAGAGAGGACGGATTGGTTTTTTTATTATGGATGGCGTGGGGTCGGTGATGGGCTGGACGCTAGACCGACGTGGCGGACACGCCCAGGCCTCCTCATATCCGTCCCTATATTTGGGCTAGGTATGAGCGACGCCGAACAACCCGAGCATTTGAGGCCAGTTTGAGGTGCCCAGGTTGGTCATTTTTTTTACTAGTTAGTGACCGGTCCGTCCGTCTGGGCGTTTGAGACCGATTTGAGACGCCCGGCTGTTAAAAGTACAATACAGTAGTTTATTTTCGGCAGAACCAACGTATGTGTGGTGGTGTACCCTGTACTTTTTCTTTCTTTCTGAAGGAAATGTACCATGTACATAATTGAAACCTGCACTTAATACTGCGACCCTACGGCGTAGTAGTACCTGACCTGCGAGTCCATGTACAAATGTCGTACCCATAAATCGGGCTGCTTTCGGTGGACTGCCTTTGGGGATCACGGCGGGAAGTACTAGCAGTAGACTGAAGCAGCCACCGGCCGGCGAACCAGTTGCCGCTCGTACGCGCGTACAGCCGTGGGTGGCATCAGTGCAGTGGTATGGCGATACGCGGTACGGGGATGGTACGTACGTAGCAGCGCGCGCGTAGGCCAGACGCGACAGCCGCCGTGCGCAGCACGTACGTACGTACCCGCCACTGCCTTAACTCGGCCACGGTCCGTGCGATGATTTCCGAAGATCACACTGGGGGAGTGGCCAGTCGTACTCGTCTCGTGGGTCATGGGTTTATTATACACTTCTAATCAGGAATTTATGGCTCTGCTTCACGTAGTTGTCTTGACTATTCTACCCTGTTTAGGTCATCTTTCAAGGGAGACCCATGAAACACCGGTATATATTTATTTGGACATATTTGTTCATTTTTTCAATTTAATTGGGACTTGTATCAGTCCGTGAAACTGTCCGGACGTCTAAATTCCGATATTTTGGAGACAAATGAGAGGAGGGGCGACGCAGCGTCGACGCACGAGTCGGTGGAGCCGCGGGTAGAACCTCAGGACGGCGGCGGGGCGACGTAGCGGCAGCCCTTTGCTCGATCGGTGAAGGGGCACGCTGAACTCGGTGACGATCTTCACGGGGCCTGCGAAGGCGCGTGCAAGCGACTAGCTAGGTTGATCACGCGGCGCGGATGGAGCCGAGCGGGGACCAGGTGATCAATCTGGCCGCTCGCAAAGTCGGGGTCGCCGGATGGTGATGAGGTGGCCGAGCCACCGAGGCCACGTGTGAGGGACGTGCGAACAGCCGGTGCGTGCACGCGGCCCACGCCCGAGAGGGGCGCAAGCTGCACATCACAAAGCAGCCGAGTGGGGTGGAGGTGAGGCGACGCAGGATCCTGATCTGATGAGGGCGACGACGGTCGGCGCAGAGCGACGGGCGAGCAGACGCGCGAACAACGGCCGGGACGAGCCGCCGCATCGGGCGAGGCTGCCGGGTCGGGGAGGAGGACGGGTGGTCGCGTCGATGTCGGAGTAGAGATGTGCGGGTGTCGATGATGGCTGCAGGTGACGCAAACCGATCTTAGATCATAAAACCAAAAAGAAAAACATCGATCAAAGCGACTGGCGGGAGAGAGAAAAAGCCGGATCAAGAGATCGGGAAAAGACTCTTTAGCGCAGCCGGTCAACACGACCGGCGGACGAACCCTGGGTACGGGCGGCGCGGCCCTCAGCGACAGTCATGGAGGCTGACCGCCCCGGGGGCGGCGCGGAGCGGAAGCGACGGGCGACAGTTAGAGTTGGATCGGTTAAGCTGATACCATGTTAAAAGTGATAGAGAGGGATTGGTGTAATCGATGTTTATGGACGACGATAACAGCCACACGTGTGGCATACTAGCCATCCGCCCACACACCGTGTGTGGCGTGAGCAGGAGGCAGCCCACACGGGCTGTGTGTGGGTGCAGCTACTTCGTGCCACACGTATGGGCGCAGCTACTTCGTGCCACACGCCCAACAACTACTACTCATCTCCACCCCGCGCGTGTGGCACGAAGCAAAAATGCCCACACGTCCTGGCGCAGCTACGTTAGGTATCCGCGGGATGACGATTTAGTTGCCATC
Organism: Thinopyrum elongatum; assembly: GCA_011799875.1. Classification (NCBI taxonomy): domain Eukaryota; kingdom Viridiplantae; phylum Streptophyta; class Magnoliopsida; order Poales; family Poaceae; genus Thinopyrum; species Thinopyrum elongatum. The sequence goes on along the minus strand of CM022298.1, from coordinate 683,793,449 downwards.
CGGGATGGCAGATGTAGTTATCCGGGGATGGCAAATGTAGTTGTAAAAGCATGGCAATTCTATCTGTTTTGGTTAACTATAGTTGCCATGTCTAATTTCTGGTAGTTGCCGCGTGTAATCAAACCATAGTTGCCGTGTGTGATTAACTACTTGCCACATATGGTCAAACAGTAGTTGCCATGTATTTTTACCTAGTTGCCACATGTGGTCCAACCGTCCAACCATAGTTGCCATGTATGGTTAATCACAGTCGCCATGTGTGTTTATCTGGTTGTCACGTACGCGCAACTGCAGTTGCCGTCTAGCAACGAATCATAGTTGCCATGTGTGTTTACCTAGTTGCCACGTACGCGTAACTGCATTTGCCATCTAATAACGTACGGGTTCGCCCACACGCGTGTGGACTAGGTGTTGGCTGTGTGGGCAGAAACTAATTCGCCCACACAGCGCAGCTGCCAACCCGCGTGCTGCGGGCGTGTGGGCGAACTCTCCAACGCCCACACACCAGCCCCGTCCTACGTGGCACGTGAATTCTGCCTCAATGTGTTAAGATTCGTGTAAACTCGACTGGACGGTGATCCACGCGTGTGGGCGAGTTGTAAAACTGCCACACGTGTGGGCGTTAGTATTTCCGATGTTTATTGGTTGAGCCTCGTAGGCATATATAGGAATATAATGACCAATTTAAAGTACAAACTAAGATAAAAACAAATCCTAGTCTATTATATATTTCCTAATAATCAAAAGACTAAACATGCACAGTTCCAAAACAATGACTCTATATGCAATCCCTACAACATTCGTCGTTTCATCTTCTACCTGGTGGAAATGTTCACGCGTGATAGTATATTAAAGAATGTGAAGTCAAAGTCCGTCATGCTCGTCCGGCACTTGAGGAAGAGGATTGTTCCGAGAAGCACGGTAGGCTCGCCCTGACCTGTTGGACTTTTCTTCGTCGCAACCAAACGAACTGTTCCAATAAAACTGGAGTACTGTTACTACTACGACTACTTATCCACAAACCAATCAATTCTACACATCCGACCATGACACTCCACAAGATCGACACACAATCAGATAGAATCAAGGACCTGACCTAGACAGCCGCAGCATTCCACACGCCAATCTGCCAGTCCAATCCGAAAAATCTCTCCCTGATCATCTGCGTGTTTATTTCTTCCAATTTAATCCAGTAGTGCAATGTCAATTCACACACAAACAGTAACAGTTTTGCATGACTAGTCATCCCCGGTCGAGGCTGGCTATGGTGGTAGGGAGGGGAAGCTTCTTTCTTCTCCGATCGGTGGTGACCATGCGTCCTTGCGGTGGCATGGAGGTCCGGCTGGGTGGCCATAGGTGGTTGCACGGGTCATCGGTGTGGTCGTGGTTGCTATAGCGGCAGCGGGCTGAGTTTGGCGGTTGAATGCGGTTGGTGGTAGTGTCCTCCCTTCTCTTGGGTCTGAACCGGCGGCCGACAGATGCTCGCGCGACAGAGGTGGCTGCGGTGGTGGTCGTAACATCATTGCTTCATCAAACTCAATATACACATTGCATAACATCAAACTCAATATACGCATCGAGTTGCTGGATACATCATGCGTTATAGCATCACCTCAAGGGACGCCTTTTGATACAATTGAATAGCCGCTAAAGCATCATGTAGTAATTAAACAATGAAGGTTGAAGGTTAAGGCCTCACAAACCATTATTAAAAGTAGGCAAATGCGACTAGTAAGGTAACGGCGACAAAATTCCATAGAGGGAGAAGACAATATCATGTGGCTTATTCACCTTTATTTTAGAAGCTCCATCTACTTCATTAATTTTCTATAAACTAGAGGTAGGAGACTTGCTCTTATCATGATCGGTGCCGAATGACTTTAGGTGTATGTTTTTCACAAATCACATCGAGCAGTGTTTCTGTAGTAGTAATGTGTTTTCTCTCGCTCTTGGTACCCTCTTTTGTGTTGTCTTGATTGCCAATGTGTTCTCTTGTTGGTATAGTCAAGTGATACACTTGGGGAATAAGCTATCTACTACGATTAGATGTGCTTGTTGGGTAGGGTTTGACACCTATTTCAAGCGACATTGGTCGGGTAGGTGAGTGTTATTCTGATGTTGTATAAAATCCTTTGTTTTTGGTTTCTCCTTTTGCCTGTGTTTATTTTTTTAATAGCCAAAGTGATTGTTATAATTCTATGTTGCTTTATGCTAGTAATTCTAAAAACAAGTTTGAAAATGTTGATCACTATGGTGAAGCATGAAGTTAAGATATAATTTTGAGGTTCCTAATATATGAGCCATTGGGTCAAACCTAATGACAAGTTTGAGACGTTATTGGTTGTGCTGTTGTTATAGAATCAAATTTCGACTGGGGGTGTCCATAGTAAGATAGTCGAGATTACGAGTAAGGTACATACATGGGCATTATATTCAAGGTCGCCATACTCATGCAAAGTTGACACGATGATGCTATCTGAATAGGTTTAGCTGCCTCAAGAGAGTGTGATCTAATCCTATGTTAGGAAGGCGGAAAGGGTGGTGGGGTCGCAGGCCCGAGTCGTTCTTGACTCCTGGGTACCCTCCCCAACTAATCCTCATAGGCACAGGTTTGAGTTGTGCTTATTGTAAGTGCATCTAGTGCCACCTCTAGTTGGTTTTGGAGTATTGATGACGAACTTAGTTGAGGGACTAATGTGTTTGTGAGATTCACAGGAGAACACAGGTAGAAGTCCCTATTTGATTCGGTTTACCCATCGAAGATGACCCATAAAAATGTATGAAGACATTGAAAACAATGGTGGTTCGCAAAGACATTCGTGTCGAAGATAATGACACGTGAAGACATTCGCTTGAAGACAATGGAGCGCGAAGACATAGTTTCTTTCATTGTTTCATTTTCTTCTTTCCTGAGTCGTAGAAACCACCGAACTGTTAAGTGGAGTCGAGGTAAGCAAAGTCAGAAAACTGACGTGATGCTCAACCTAAAATCCTATGTCTTCGAGCGAAGACAAATGAGAGAAAATCTTATCATGTGTTGGATGAGTCAGCTTTACTTGTCACCCAAGTCAAGCTGCTGCGTGGGTTCAAATTCCAACCGTTGGACACGTGTCAGTTCCCCAATGACTCAAGGTCATTTCAGACAAATCATATCGGTTGCCCCCTGACTATAAATAGCCCACCCCCTCCACCATAAGTTGGTGGCTCCTCCGAGTATTGTGTATGGCTTTTGTCATTTGAGAGAAACCCAACTCCGGATCCTTTGAGAGAGTATCCTTGCGAGGACAAACCCAAAACACCCAGAGCCCAAAGTGTTTGAGTATCACTTAAGCCTTTCTGTTCTGCGTGAACCAAAGACTTATTACACTTGAAGACCGTGATCTTCCAGTCGGTTAGGCATCGCGTTCTGAGCATCCAAGAGTCATTGTGGATTGCTGATGAACGAAGTCTGTGAAGGTTTATAAGTCTACCTTGAAGACTTACCTGAGTGATTGGGCAAGATCTGCGGGTCTTAGCTCAAGGGAAATAAGGTGAAGACGTGGTTTTCTGAGTTCAATCTTAGTCTCCCTAACCAGGCGTACAGTTGTCATAGCAACTGGAACTGGTCTACCAAATCCTTTTCTTCATCGAGCAACTGGTTCTATCACTTCACTCCTTTACTTATAGTTTAGCTTCGTGAAGTCCTTGATTGCCTAATCTGCTCGAAGACATTCACTCTGATTGCATATTTGTCATCACCCTATCTTCCAATTCTGATATGTTCTTCATAGCTGCTGCTTGTCTTCGTGCATCACCTGTACTGTACTTTGACATCCTCGCATGGCTAGTGTAGTTTATCTTCTGCTGCATTCTGTTTAGTTACTGTTTTACCTTCCTGTCTTCGAAGACATTGCTTGTTTCGAAGACTTCCATAAAAATCGCCTATTCACTCCCTTTCTAGTCGATAACTAGCACTTTCAATTGGTATCAGAGCAATGTGCTCCCTTTTTTTGTGTGATTCGGTTTAACCATCTGGAGTCTTAGCTATGCCGACTGCAGGGATAATCAAGGTCTCTGCTGCGTGCCCCGTCTTTGATGGCACTGATTACCCCTACTGGAAGAATAAGATGCTCATGCATCTTGAAGCCATTGATAATGACCTCTGGTATGTCGTCAGGACTAGCGCTCCCAAACTCGGTGAAGGCGTCACCGCTGCTGATGTGAAGAGGTTTGCGCAATTGGACTCGACCGACAAGAACATCATCTGTGGTCATCTGACCAAAAGGCACTATGTCCGTGTGAGTGCTCCGGAGTCTGCAAAGCTAGTCTGGGACTGGCTGTCCAAGGTCAACGAAGGCGTCTCATCTTAGAGAGACTCAAGAATCGATGTTCTTCGCAATCTTTTCAACCGCCTCAAGAGGCTTGACAATGAGAATGTCCAGCTCACCTTCGACCGTCTTACTGATATCATCAATGAGCTTCATGCACTCGGTGCCACAGACATCACCAAGCATGAAGTTGTGAATAAGCTATTGAGATCACTTGACAATTCCTTTACACTCTATCATTGATGATTCAAGAACTTCCAGACTTCAAGCAACTAGATCCTACCGATATAATTGAGAGGCTCAATACTCATGAATTACAGCTATCTAAGAAGAGAGATATCTATGGTCCTAACTATGGGAGATCCCGCGCTTTGAATTCAAAGGTTGTATCTTGATCTGAAGACTCTGACTGCAGTTCAAGTGGTCCTGAAGACTTTGGCAAAGAATTTGCAATGCTTGTGAGGAATTTCCAAAAGTTCTCCAGGAAAAACCGCTTCGGAAAGTCTTAAAAAACCAACTCGAAGAATGCAGAGACTTCCACTCGTGACTACAAAAAGAGAACCAACCACAAATGCAAGAAGCCAGGCCATTACATATCTGGATGTCCTCAATGGGAAAAGCAAGACAAGAAAAAGAAGAAGAGCAAGGAATATGACTCTGACGATAAGAAGAAGAACAAATTCTCAAAGTCTTCATCTCACAAGAAGAGTTGATCTGGCAAAGCTCGTGCATTCATCGGCAAGGAAATGGATTTAGAGGAGTCAGCTTCAGAAGAAGCTGAGGTGGAGTCAGAGGAGGTGTCTGATCCAGGCGTCGCATGCTTGGCTCTAGCTTCAGCATTGTCGCCAAGTACATCTTCAGCACTAAAGACAATGGTCATGTCACCGACGCTGAAGCCAATGATGACGACGGCTTTGCTCCTACCTATTGTTTCATGGCAAGAGGCACAAAGGTAAATTCGCACGATGCCTACTTTCAGACCTCTAGTGAAGATGACTCTGAATGTGAATCCAAACCTAGCTATAAGACACTTGCTAAAATTGCAACTGAACAACAAAATACTATGGAAAATATTCAAAAACTGTTAGACAAATGCGATGACCTGTTGGACGTGGAAATGAATCGAACTCAATCCTTAATTGAAGATATCAAAAATCTTTGAATTAAGTGTGAGGATCTTCAAACTCATCATGAATCCCTCTTAGCTAATCATGAGAAGCTTTCCTGTGATTATCTTCAAAAAGGAAGCAAGATCTAGAGAAACTAAGAGCTTCTCATGATGATCTGCGAACTGAAAACGATTCACTACTCGCCCAACAGATTAGTTCCGCTCAGGAAGAATTTGTGCCTCCTTGGTTAAAATGGCTTGAGTGTGACAATGCTACTTCTTCTACCAAATGTTCAAATGCTTCTGAGATGGCAATATCTTCAACTGCTGATGTGGTAACTAACCCCTCTTCTGAGGAAACCACTACTATTGCTGATAAGAATGCTAGGTTGAAGACATTGCTTGAAACATGCATGTACAAAAGCCTCAAAGGGCATCAGACTCTATGTTTTGTCCTCAAGAAGCAGATTTTGAACCGAAACCCTAGGAAAGATGGTGTTGGTTTCGAGAGGAAAATAAATGTTGATGGATCCTACTGGAAGCCTGAGCAGTACCCCAAAACCACATGGGTTGCTGCAAAGGGGCCTTTAGTGGATCCATCCACATTATCTGGCTTTAACTGTGCTAACTTATCATCATTGGTGGGTCATTTGAGTCCAACAATAAACTGTTCAAAAATCATAAAGGTGAAGTGTTTGCCAGGTTTATTGAAACTAACTGCAGGAATGGGCCCCCTATGAAGAAGATCTGGGTACCTAAAAGTCGCCTTAGATAAGCTTCCTGTGAATGTCATCATGACACCACAAGGGAAGAAGACAAACCCCAGACCAAAGGTTCCATTTGGCCCAAAGTCTTCATACAGACAGAAGACCTCATATGGTAACCCTAACGCCACTATTTTGCAGGATAACTATTGCTACTTCTTGAGCTTGCGTTGGCTTTTCCCTTGAAGAGGAAAGGGTGATGGAGCAAAGTAGAGTAAGTATTTCCCTCAGTTTTGAGAACCAAGGTATCAATCGAGTAGGAGACAACACGCAAGTCACCGAATACCTGCACAAACAAACACCAAACTTGCACCCAACGCGATAAGGGGTTGTCGATCCCTTCACGGTTACTCGCAAAAGTGAGATCTGATAAAGATAGATAAACGGTAAAGTAAATATTTTTTTGGTATTTTTGTTTTATAAATTGGAAAGTAAAAGATTGTATGATGGAAAATAGACCCGGGGGCCATAGGTTTCACTAGAGGCTTCTCTCAAGATAGAAAATAATACGGTGGGTGAACAAATTACTGCCGAGCAATTGATAGAAAAGCGCAAAGTTATGACGATATCTAAGGCAATGATCATGAATATAGGCATCACGTCTGTGTCAAGTAGACCGAAACGATTCTGCATCTACTACTATTACTACACACATCAACCGACTCCTGCCTGCATCTAGAGTATTAAGTTCATGAAGAACAGAGTAACGCATTAAGAAAGATGACATGATGTAGAGGAATTAACTCAAGCAATATGATGAAAACCCCATCTTTTTATCCTCGATGGCAACAATACAATACGTGCCTTGCTGCCCCTACTGTCACTGGGAAAGGACACCGCAAGATTGAACCCAAAGCTAAGCACTTCTCCCATTGCAAGAAAAACCAATCTAGTTGGCCAAACCAAATCGATAGTTCGAAGAGACTTGCAAAGATATCAAATCATGCATAAAAGAATTCAGAGAAGATTCAAATAATATTCATAGATAAGCTGATCATAAATCCACAATTCATCGGATCTCGGCAAACACACCGCAAAAAAGTATTACATCGAATAGATCTCCAAGAACATCGAGGAGAACGTGGTATTGAGAATCAAAGAGAGAGAAGAAGCCATCTAGCTATTAGCTATGGACACGTAGGTCTGAGGTAAACTACTCACGCTTCATTGGAAGGGCAATGGTGTTGATGTAGAAGCCCTCCGTGATCGAATCCCCCTTCGGCAGGACGCCGGAAAAGGCCCCTAGATGGGATCTCACGGGTACAGAAGGTTGCGGCGGTGGAAAAGTCTTTTCGTGGATGCCTCTGGTGGTTTGGTCATATAAGAGTATATATATGCAAAATAATTAGGTCAGGAGACGCACGAGGGCCCCACAAGGGTGGGGGGCGCGCCCTACCCCCCTGGGCTCGCCCTCCGTCCTTATGGCCGCCTCGTGGCTTCTCTGACTTGCACTCCAAGTCCTCTGGTTTCCTTTTCGTCCAAGAAAGATCATCGCAAAAGTTTTATTCCGTTTGGACTCCGTTTGGTATTCCTTTTCTATGAAACTCAAAAACAGGGAAAAAACAGGAACTGGCACTGGGCTCTAGGTTAATAGGTTAGTCCCAAAAATAATATAGAATAGCATATTAATGCATATAAAACATCCAAAACAGATAATATAATAGCATGGAACAATAAAAAATTATAGATACGTTGGAGACGTATCAAGCATCCCCAAGCTTAATTCCTGCTCGTCCTCGAGTAGGTAAATGATAAAAACAAAATTTTTGATGTGGAATGCTACCTAACATATTTATCCATGTAATTTCTTTATTGTGGCATGAATGTTCAGATCCGTATGATTCAAAACAAAAGTTTAATATTGACATAAAAACAATAATACTTCAAGCATACTAACAAGATAATTATGTCTTCTCAAAATAACATGGCCAAAGAAAGCTTATCCCTACAAAATCATATAGTCTGGCTATGCTCCATCTTCATCACACAAAATACTCAAATCATGCACAACCCCGGTTTTGGCCAAGCAATTGTTTCATACTTTAGTATTCTCAAACTTTTTTAACTTTCACGCAATACATGAGTGTGAGCCATGGACATAGCACTATAGGTGGAATAGAAGGTGGTTGTGCAGAAGACAAAAAGAGGGAGATAGTCTCACATCAACTAGGCGTATCAACGGGCTATGGAGATGCCCATCAATAGATATCAATGTGAGTGAGTAGGGATTGCCATGCAACGGATGCACTAGAGCTATAAGTTTATGAAAGCTCAAAAAGAAAACTAAGTGGGTGTGCATCCAACTTGCTTGCTCATGAAGACCTAGGGCAATTTGAGGAAGCCCATCGTTGGAATATACAAGCCAAGTTCTATAATGAAAAATTCCCACTAGTATATGAAAGTGACAACATAGGAGACTCTCTATCATGAAGATCATGGTGCTACTTTGAAGCACAAGTATGGAAAAAGGATAGTAACATTGCCCCTTCTCTCTTTTTCTCTCATTTTTTTCCTTTTTTTTCTTCCTTTTTTTTCTTTTTTTTTCTTTTCTCTTTTTTTTTCTTTCTTTCTTTTTTTTTCTCTTTTTTTTCCTCACATGGGACAATGCTCTAATAATGAAAATCATCATACTTCTATTTACTTACAACTCGATACTAGAACAAAATATGACTCTATATGAATGCCTCCGGCGGTGTACCGGGATGTGCAATGAATCAAGAGTGGCATGTATGAAAGAATTATGAATGGTGGCTTTGCCACAAATACGATGTCAACTACATGATCATGCAAAGCAATATGACAATGATGATGCGTGTCATAATAAACGGAACGGTGGAAAGTTGCATGGCAATATATCTCGGAATGGCTATGGAAATGCCATAATAGGTAGGTATGGTGGCTTCTTTGAGGAAGGTATATGGTGGGTTTATGGTACCGGCGAAAATTGTGCGGCACTAGAGAGGCTAGCAAAGGTGGAAGGGTGAGAGTGCGTATAATCCATTGACTCAACATTAGTCATAAAGAACTCACATACTTATTGCAAAAATCTATTAGTCATCGAAACAAAGTACTAGATGCATGCTCCTAGGGGAAGGGTTGGTAGGAGTTAACCATCGCGCGATCCCAACTTCCACACAAAGGATGACAATCAAAAAATATCTCATGCTCCAACTTCGTTACATAACGGTTCACCATACGTGCATGCTACGGGCTCACAAACCTTAACACAAGTATTTCTCAAATTCACAACTACTCACTAGCATAACTCTAATATCACCATCTTCATATCTCAAAACAATCATAAGGAATCAAACTTCTCATAGTATTCAATGCACTTTATATGAAAGTTTTCATTATATCCCTCTTGGATGCCTATCATATTAGGACTAAATTTATAACCAAAGCAAATTACCATGCTGTTTTAAAGACTCTCAAAATAATATAAGTGAAGCATGAGAGTTCATCAATTTATATAAAATAAAACCACCGCCGTGCTCTAAAAAGATGTAAGTGAAGCACTAGAGCAAAATTGCCTAGCTCAAAAGATATAAGTGAAGCACAAAGAGTATTCTAATAAATCACGATTCATGCCTGTCTCTCTCAAAAGGTGTGTACATCAAGGATGATTGTGGCAAACTAAAAAGCAAAGACTCAAATCATACAAGACGCTCCAAGCAAAACACATATCATGTGGTGAATAAAAATATAGCCTCAAGTAAAGTTACCGATAGACGAAGACGAAAGAGGGGATGCCTTCCGGGGCATCCCCAAGCTTAGGCTCTTGGTTGTCCTTGAATATTACCTTGGAGTGCCTTGGGAATCCCCAAGCTTAGGCTCTTGCCACTCCTTATTCCATAGTCCATCAAATCCTTACCCAAAACTTGAAAACTTCACAACACAAAACTCAACAGAAAATCTCATAAGCTCCGTTAGTATAAGAAAATAAATCACCACTTTGGTACTGTTGTGAACTCATTATTTATTTATATTGGTGTAATATCTACTGTATTCCAACTTTTCCATGGTTCATACCCCCCGATACTACCCATAGATTCATCAAAATAAGCAAACAACACATAGAAAACAGAATCTGTCAAAAACAGAACAGTCTGTGAAGATACGAATTGTTCTAATACTTATATAACTCCAAAAATTCTGAAAATTTGTACAACAGAGGAAATTTGTATATGAATCTCGTATAAAAAATTCAGGGTTTTTCAACGCTCCAGTGAATTATTAAAATTCTGAGACTGGACTTAAAAGTTTCTTTTTTTCAGCAAGATCAAATCAACTATCACCGTAAGCCATCCCAATGGTCTTACTTGGCACAAACACTTATTAAAACATAAAACCACATCTAACCAGAGTCTAGATGAATTATTTATTGCAAAACAGAACCAAAAAAGCAAAAACAAAAATAAAATTGGGTTGCCTCCCAACAAGCGCTTTTCTTTAAAGCCTTTAACCTAGGCATTGATAATTTTAAAGATGCTCACATAAAAGAGAAGAATTTAAACACAAAGAGAGCATCATAAAACACGTGACAAACACATCTAAGTCTAACATACTTCCTATGCATAGGCATTTTATAAGCAAACAAATTATCAAGGCAAGCAAAAACTAGCATATGCAAGGAACAAGAAAGAGACGATAGCAATCTCAACATGGAGAGAGGTAATTTAGTAACATGAAAATTTCTACAACCATATTTTCCTCTCTCATAATAATTACATGTAGGATCATAAGAAAATTCAACAATATAGCTATCACATAACATATTCTCAACACGATCCACATGCATGCGAAGTTGACACTCTTCCAAAATAGTGGGATTAACATTAACTAAAGTCATGACCTCTCCAAACCCACTTTTATCAAAAAATTCATAAGATTGAATATTCTCCAAATATGTGGGATCTAAAGTTGACACTCTTCCAAACCCACTTTCAATATTATTGCAAACATTATTATCAATCTCATATTCATCATGGGGCTTAAATAAAATTTCAAGATCATAAGAAAAATCACCCCAATCATGATTATTGCAACAAGTAGTAGACATAGCAAAATTAGCATCCCCAAGCTTAGGGTTTTGCATATCATTAAAAAAATTGACATTAATAGAATTTATAGTAGAACCATTGCAATCATGCTTTTCATCCATGGAGCTATCGTGAATCACTTCATAGATTTCTTTTAACACTTCATCACAATTTCCAGATTCATGAATTTTAAGCAAAACTTCATAAAGATAATCTAGTGCACTGAAACCACTAGAAATTGGTTCATCATAATTGGATCTCTTAAAAAGATTAGCAAGTGGATGAGGATCCATAAGCTTTTAGCAAGTGAAGATGCAAGCAAAAAGAAGGCACATGGTAACACAAGCAAACAAAAGATCGAACGGAAAGAAGGGCGAATAAAAAGGCAAATTTTTTCGAAAATCATTTTAGAAGTGGGGGAGAGGAAAACGAGAGGCGAATGGCGAATAATGTAATGCGAGAGATGAGAGTTTATGATGGGTACTTGGTATGTCTTGACTTGGCGTAGATCTCCCCGGTAACGGCGCCAGAAATTCTTCCTGCTACTTCTTGAGCTTGTGTTGGTTTTTCCCTTGAAGAGGAAAGGATGATGCAGCAAAGTGGAGTAAGTATTTCCCTTAGTTTTGAGAACCAAGGTATCAATCCAGTAGGAGACAACACGCAAGTCACCGAATACCTGCACAAACAAACACCAAACTTGCACCCAACGCGATAAGGGGTTGTCAATCCCTTCACGGTTACTCGCAAAAGTGAGATCTGATAAAGATAGATAAACGGTAAAGTAAATATTTTTTTGGTATTTTTGTTTTATAGATTGGAAAGTAAAAGATTGTATGATGGAAAATAGACCCGGGGGCCATAGGTTTCACTAGAGACTTCTCTCAAGATAGAAAATAATACGGTGGGTGAACAAATTACTGCCGAGCAATTGATAGAAAAGCAAAGAGTTATGACGATATCTAAGGCAATGATCATGAATATAGGCATCACGTCCGTGTCAAGTAGACCGAAACGATTCTGCATCTACTACTACTACTCCACACATCGACCGACTCCTGCCTGCATCTATAGTATTAAGTTCATGAAGAACAGAGTAACGCATTAAGAAAGATGACATGATGTAGAGGAATTAACTCAAGCAATATGATGAAAACCCCATCTTTTTATCCTCGATGGCAACAATACAATACGTGCCTTGCTTCCCCTACTGTCACTGGGAAAGGACACCGCAAGATTGAACCCAAAGCTAAGCACTTCTCCCATTGCAAGAAAAACCAATCTAGTTGGCCAAACCAAATCGATAGTTCGAAGAGACTTGCAAAGATATCAAATCATGCATAAAAGAATTCAGAGAAGATTCAAATAATATTCATAGATAAGCAGATCATAAATCCACAATTCATCGGATCTCGGCAAACACACTGCAAAAAAGTATTACATCGAATAGATCTCCAAGAACATCGAGGAGAACGTGGTATTGAGAATCAAAGAGAGAGAAGCCATCTAGCTACTATCTATGGACCCGTAGGTCTGAGGTAAACTACTCACGCTTCATCGGAAGGGCAATGGTGTTGATGTAGAAGCCCTCCGTGATCAAATCCCCCTTCGGCAGGACGCCGGAAAAGGCCCCTAGATGGGATCTCACGGGTACAGAAGGTTGCGGCGGTGGAAAAGTCTTTTCGTGGATGCCTCTGGTGGTTTGGTCATATAAGAGTATATATAAGCGAAAGAATTAGGTCAGGAGACGCACGAGGGGCCCACAAGGGTGGGGGGCGCGCCCTATCCCCCTGGGCGCGCCCTTCGTCCTTGTGGCTGCCTCGTGGCTTCTCTGACTTGCACTCCAAATCCTCTGGTTTCCTTTTGGTCCAAGAAAGATCATCGCAAAAGTTTTATTCCATTTGGACTCCGTTTGGTATTCCTTTTCTGCAAAACTCAAAAACAGGGAAAAAACAGGAACTGGCACTGGGCTCTAGGTTAATAGGTTAGTCCCAAAAATAATATAAAATAGCATATTAATGCCTATAAAACATCCAAAACAGATAATATAATAGCATGGAACAATAAAAAATTATAGATACGTTGGAGACGTATCAACTATCATCAGGCTCATGAATATGAGCGCCATTCTTCGAACCACTAAGTTCACAAATCGAAGAACTTTTCTGCTTATTCATTTGAGTACTATTCACCAGTTGCAAAACTATTTGCTAGGGCTTCAAAGACAAAATTCTCAGATGCTGCACTTAGGCTCATTGCTTCTAAGCCACCCCTTCAGATGTGGGTGGTTAAGAAGAATTAACTTCTCTTCCATGGACAGGTCTCCAGCCGAAAAGCATTGGTTTCTGAAGACAATGTTGTGGACCTGAAAAATCTTGTTGGACGCAAGATAAAGTGTCAAAATGGTCTTACCATTTACTTCGTCCATGATTTTCTTGATGATCGTCCTATCGTATCCTCAACAAAACTTACTTATGATGAACACCTTTATCGATACATGTTCGTTCTTCACAACAGTCATGGTGAAGAATATCCTACTAACTGCATTGTAGGGTACAACTCCGAAAGCCACTGAATGGATCATGGACAGTGGCTGCGCTGACCACATGACTGGTGACCGAAATCTTCTCATGGATTCTACTCTTCGACCGTCTTCACAAAGTCTTATCACATTTGCTGACTAGGTAGGGTTGCTATCTCAAAGGATCAACACATGGATAAAGTGATGCTTGTTGAATCCCTTGGATACAACCTAATGTCAGTCTCAATGCTTTGTGATCTTGATATGATTGTCATCTTTGAAAATTTCACTGTCTCGTACTAATGGCCTTAGTCTTCGAAGGTTTTCGAAGAGGTGATTTGTATATGGTAAATTTCTCTGTAGGTCCACAACTTGCCACATGTCTCCTAGCAAAAGCATCAGAGTGCTGGCTTTGGCATCGAAGGCAACTACATGCGGGCATGAGGAACTTGCACACTCTTGTGAAGGAGAAGCATACAATTGGGATTGAGGGCGTCAAGTTCAAGAAGGATCATCTTTGTGGTGCTTGCGAATCTGGGAAGATGACTAGGGCAAAACATCCCTCGAAGACAATAATGACGACTACGCGTCCCCTCGAGCTGCTCCACATGGACTTATTTGGCACTTGGTACGTCTCCAACGTATCTATAATTTATGAAGTATTCATGCCATGTTTACAACAATTTTATATGGTTTTCGTATGATTTGATTAGAACTAATCCGGACTGACGTTGTTTTTAGCAGAACTACCGTGGTGTTGTTTTTTGTGCAGAAATGAAAGTTCTCTGAATGGGCTGAAAATTTACGGTGATTTTTTATGGACCAGAAGAGAACCACGGAGCACTGATACGTCTCCAACATATCTATAATTTATGAAGTATTCATGCCATGTTTACAACAATTTTATATGGTTTTGGTATGATATGATTAGAACTAACCCGGACTGACGCTGTTTTCAGCAGAACTACCGTGGTGTCGTGTTTTGTGCAGAAATAAAAGTTCTCGGAATGGGTTGAAAATTTAAGGTGAGTTTTTATGGACCAAAAGAGACCCCCGAAGCACAAGAGCTGGGCCAGGAAGTGGACGAGGAGGCCACAAGCCCTCTAGGCACGCCCTACACCCCAGGGACGGTGCTCCGGGCTTGTGGGCACCTCGGGCACCCACTTGACGCGAGACCGACGCCAAAAATTCTTATAAATACCCAAACCCCCAAAAAGAACCCTAGATCGGAAGTTCCGCCGCCGCAAGCCTCTGTAGCCACGAAAAATCAATCTAGGCCCTCTCCGGCACCCTGCCGGAGGGGGCCATCATCACCGGAGGCCATGGAGGAGGAAGCCGGAGGGGGCCATCATCACCATGAAGGCCAAGGACCAGAGGGAGAACCTCTCCCCATCTAGGGGGAGGCCATGGAGGAGGAAGCACAAGGTTGAGACTCTCTCCCCCTCTCTCTCGGTGGCGCCAGAGTGCCGCCGGGGGAACCATCGCGTGGTGATCGTCTTCATCAACATCATCTTCTTCATCATCGTCCTCATCTCTTTTAAGTGGTCCACTCTCCCGCACCCCGCTGTAATCCCCTACTTGAACATGGTGCTTTATGCCACATATTATGATCCAATGATGTGATGCCATCCTGTGATGTTTTGAGTAGATTTCTTTTATCTTTTGGGTTGATTGATGATCTAGATTGGTTTGAGTTGTATGTTTTATTTTGGTGTTGTCCTATGGTGCCCTCCGTGCCGCGCACACGTGAGGGATTCCCGCTATAGGGTTTGCAATATGCTCATGATTCGCTTATAGTGGGTTGCTAGAGTGGCAGAAGCTTAAACCCGAGTAAGGGGGTTGTTTGCGTATGGGAGTAAAGAGGACTTGATACTTTAATGCTATGGTTGGGTTTTACCTTAATGATCTTTAGTAGTTGCGGATGCTTGCTAGAGTTCCAATCATAAGTGCATATGATCCAAGTAGAGAAAGTATGTTAGCTTATGCCTCTCCCTCATATAAAATTGCAATAATGATTACCGATCTTGTTAACGATTGCCTAGGGCAATTCCACACACCATTCCATCATTATTCCGCACTCGCTATTTGTAATATATTATAATATATTCTAACTTTATGTTAACAACACCTAATTTTATATTTTAGCTCTCCGATATCATGCAAAGCTATCCTCATTATACCCACAACATAGTTTTATTTCTCGTTTCTGGATGGAAGCAAATGTTTGGTATACGTAGAGTCGTATCAGTGGCAGATAGGACTTGAGAGAATATTGATCTTACCTTTAGCTCCTTGTGGGTTCGACACTCCATACTTATCACTTCCATCTTTGGAAATTGCTAAGATGATTCCTTGCACTTGGAGATTATCAAGCACCGGAGCCAGGGCAGAAGAGACACGAGGGCGTGACAAGTCGGGGGGTGCGCCCCCCGAGCTTGTCGCTCCCTCGTGGGCCCCCTCGACGTGAAATCAACACCAAAAATTCCTATAAATATCCAAACCCTAGAAAGAACCCTAGATGAGAAGTTTCACCGGCGCAAGCCTCTGCATCCACGAAAACTCAATCGGGACCCTGTTTCGGCACCCTACCGGAGGGGGAAATCATCATCGGAGGCCTTCTTCATCATCCTGGAGGCCACCATGATGAGGAGGGAGTAGTTCACCCTCGGGCTGAGGGTATGTATTAGTAGCTATGTGTTTGATCTCTCTCTCTCTCTCTCTCTCTCTCTCTCTCTCTCTCTCTCTCTCTCTTTCTCTCGTGTTCTTGATTTGGCACAATCTTGATGTACCGCGAGCTTTGTTAATATAGTTGGATCATATGATGTTTCTCCCTCTCTATCTTGTTGTGATGAATTGAGTTTTACCTTTGAGGTTTCACTATTATCAGATTGAATACTTTTATGGATTTGAGAACACTTGATGTATGTATTGCATATGAATACTTGTGGTGACAATGGGGTATTATATTGATTCACTTGATGTATGTTTTGGCACTCAACTCGCGGATTCCCGAGGTGACATTGGGGTAATCTATGCATAGGGGTTGATGCATGTTTTCGTCCTACTTTCTCCGGTAGAAATCTTAGGGCACTCTTTGAAGTTCTTTGTGTTGGATTGAATATTATGAATCTGAAGTTGGTTGATGCATATCGTATAATCATCTCACGGATACTTGTGGTGACATTGGAGTATCTAGGTGACATTAGAGTTGGTTGATGTGTATCATATCACTACTGCAGGATGCTGCTAACGCGACACTACGATCATAGACCCTTTGACGAAACTATGTGCGATGCATTAATCGCAAACGGTGATGTAAAAAAACCATCAAAAAAGATGCAAAACATTTGCGATGAAGGATACATCAAACACGGTTCAGGTTTTAGTTGTGTGTGCGATGCGCGGCATACGGTTCAGTTCAATTAACTGTTTGCGATGAGGCAGAACAAAATAAACGAGCAGCCAGATGAAGGCGTGTGCGATATACGACATACAGTTCACTCGGATAAACTGTTTGTGATGAGGCGGAATAACAGAAACGGGCAGCCAGATGAAGGTGTGTGTGATATACGGCATACAATTCACTCGGATGAACTGTTTGTGATTAGGCAACACAAAAGGAACGGTCAGCCAGATCAAGTTGTGTGCGATATACGGCATACAGTTCACTCAGATGAACTATTTTCGATTAGGCAACGCAATAGAAATGGTTCAGCCAGATCAAGGTGTGTGCAATGGAGGGCATACAGTTCATTCCGATAAACTGTTTGTGTTGAGCCAAGAGAACAGAAACGTTTCACATAAACAAGATGTGTGTAATACGTGGCAAACATCCAATTACATAGGTGGCTAGTACACACATGACATTTCCACACACCAAAGTAAGCTATTACATGCATAATTAACTAGGATAAACAATCATCTGATCATCATCTACTTCTTGTGCTAGCTCGATGTTCCTTCTATGCTAAGTTTCCATTAATTGATGGCGTTTAATGAACACGCCACCGTTTCCCGCCATTTCCTCACCGGTTTCCCGCCACCCAGCGATATTGCGCATAAACTTAGGCGGCGCACGACGCACGGAGGCAACAAGCGCAGCCTGTAGCACATCCACCTTTTCCAAGCATGCCAACCCACCAAAGCGCCGCCTCTGCCATCAACCTCGTCGACGAGGAAAATGAGAAGGCGCCACGGCCCGTCGAGGCCGAGGCACTCCCCGGCAACGCGATGGACGACGTCGTGATGCGCATCATCGCCAGGGTTGAGCAGACCCTTAGCGCATGGCGCTTCATCGCCGCGGATCAAGATAGGCATGTCAGCGCCGAGAGGCTGCAGCTCGCCGCACAACATGATCGATGGCGCGCCACAGAGCAAGCTAGGCGCGTCCACGACGATAGGCTGTGGCTCGCCGCACGGCGAGACCGTTGGAGCGCCGCAGAGCGAGAGGCGCGGAGCGCCGCACAGCAAGAGCGGATCCATTGACGCTTCCCTGTTGTCGACTGGGCGTCGCAGCTGGGTACACATCCCGTCAGTACCCCCATTCCTCGCCAGGAGTGGGCAGAGGCCCTCTGCGCCATACTTGCACCAGAGGTCGGCCGCGCCGTACTTGCATCGGACGCCCGCCGCACCGTTCGCATGGGTCACTCCTTTCACCTTGTCCGCGGCCCGCTCGATGCCAACGCGCTGGTCGCTAGGCTCGACCGGCTCCTTGGCCCAGGTGTCCACCTAGGCGCAGTAGAGGAACATGGCCGTCGCATCCTCGAGCTGGTGATCTCCGATGAAATAGCCAACTTGGAGCTCGAGATCACGCTCCAGATGTACCGCGAGTGTGTCGACCGCTTGGACGAACGCCTGCACGAGTTCAGGCAGAGCCAAGAGCTACCGTAGGCAAGGGCTGCTGGTCATGGTCTCATGGACGCGTTTTATTTTGTTGAGTCATTTCGACGTGGATCGCTATGTATTCACAGCAATCATAATATTGCTCTGTTTATTGCTCTATTTCAATGTGTGTACTCTGTTTTCCGTTCTTATATGTTCTGTTTCAATGTGTGTATATATGCTTTCCATTCTGTATATGTGGATGATAACAGCTAGATACAAATTAGTATACAAAAATAGATAGAAAATGAAATTCATAATATATATATTAATTGTTCATTAGTTCATCACAAAATATATATAATATCATCACATATACGTGATGATACTTAACTACTAGGTACAATGCATAAAATTGAAAACGAACAATACTAAAACTAATAATCCCTCCTGGGGGCAGTATTCCGGTAGCCTCTCGCCAGCAGCTCCCTGGTGCGCGGCGTCTTACCAGCGCGGAGGCAGTACTCCGCCTCCTCCGCCTCGCAGCGCTTGACGTACCGATCTGCCTCTTGCTGGCGGACGAGCGCGAACGATCTTGCCATTTCGTTGGGCACCCACCGGAGCTCCTCGTTGGTGGCACGCTGGAGCTTATAGGCCCACCTCCACAGAGCGATGAGGCGTCTAGCGCCTTTGACCTTCCTCGCTAAGTACCCGTCTTCGTACACCTCCTCCGCACGACGACGCGCCTGCCAACAAAGCTCCACCGCCTCCTTTTTCCAGGCGGCATCACGGACTTCACAGGCCGCCTAGTACCTGGCTTCCTCCTCCGCCATCTCCTTCTTGAATGCCACTTGCCTGAGGGGTCCTCCTCGTCAATCCAAAGTTGTACAGACAAAGATTGTACTGGCTCCAAAATCAATCCAAAGTTGGGGGGTCCGGCGCAACCTCGTCCGGCGGCGCGTAGGGGTCCTCCTCGTCACTGCTCTTTGACTGAGCGTCCTCGGGGGGCGGCGACTCCTCGTCGGCGCGTGGGCAGATCGGCGGCGCCATGGCAGAGATTTGAGAGAGAGAGAGGGCGAGCAAGGGGAGGATGTAGATGAGAATGCAGGCAGGACGACGTGAGCGAGGTAGTATTTATTGGCGGCCGAAATCTAGATCGACGGGAAATGTACACACGACGGTCGCCGGAATTTACGAGTACTGTAGTTTGAATTACACACGATTCCCGCAGCAAAATTCGTGTGTGAACTTAATAACTGACGGTTTCCAATACAGAACCGTGTCTGATTAATAACCCGCGCCACTCACCTTCCAAACCTCGAGGCGTGAAATAGAGTGCCAATCATGTGGGGGCCGGTTGTCTAGCGAGATCTTTACATTTTCTTTTTTGCACAGCAGATATTTACATCGTCTGATGATTTTTTAATTTTTTGGAATTTAAATGCCATGGCACTCCATGCATGTGTCCAAGCCGTGACACAAATATGATTGAAGATTAGTTCCAATTTACTGTACATGGAATTAACTCGCAAACAAGTAAACATATATTTTTTTTAAACTGTTATGGTTAGCTGCTGCATGTAGATATAGATCAAATTTGGATTACGGTCATTAAATGGCTTGAAAATCACTTAAATGTCTTAAAAAGGTCAAATGACCCCTGAAATTTTCCAAATTTTGACATGACAGTTGTATTAGTGCACGTTAACTGTAGAAATTTTTTGAAGCCCATAAGAGGAAGCTATCGCCCGTTCGTCATCAAACATGCATTGTTCCCTCTCGAAACCACGAGCCTTCTAGTGAGTTGCTCCGGTTTGTGAGGGGTGTGTGTCCAAACTTTCGTCAAACAGGCCAATTATTTTACCACATCATCTTGATGGCATGACATTACGTCAAGCAAGGTTGCATGTGTTTCTGATCTTTTTTTTTGGTATTTGAATGGCATTGCGCTCCATGCATGTGTGTCCAGACCGTGACACCAATATGTTTAAAAATTCCTTCCAATTTACTGCACATGAAATTAACTCGCACACAAGTACACAAAAATATGATTTTTCAAACCATTATGGTTAGCTGTTGCATGTAGATGTAGTTCAAATTTGAATTATGGTCATTAAATGGCTAGAAAATCTCTTAAATGTCTTTAAAAGGTAAAATGACCGCTAGAATTTTCCAAATTTTCACATGATAGTTGTATTAGTGCACGTTAAATGTAGAAAAAATTTGAAGGCCATAAGAGGAAGCTATCTCATGTTCGTCATCAAACATACATTGTTCCCTCTCGGAAACACGAGCCTTCTAGTGAGTTGCTACGGTTTGTGAGGGGTGTGTGTCCAAACTTTCATCAAATAGGCCAATTTTTTACCACATCATCTTGGTGGCATGACATTACATCAAGCAAGGTTTCATGTTTTTCTGATCATTTTTTAATTTTTTGGAATTAAAATGCCATGGCACTCCATGCATGTGTCCATGCCGTGACACCAATATGTTTGAAAATTCCTTCTAATTTACTGCACATGGAATTAACTCGCACACAAGTACAGAAATATGATTTTTCAAACCATTATGGTTAGCTGTTGCATGTAGATGTAGTTCAAATTTGAATTACGGTCATTAAATGGCTATAAAATCACTTAAATATCCTTAAAAGGTCAAATGACCCCTAGAATTTTCCATATTTTCATATGGCAGTTGTATTAGTGCACGTTAAATGTAGAAAAAAATTGAAGGTCGTAAGAGGAAGCTATCTCCTCTTCATAATCAAACATGCATTGTTCCCTCTCGGAACCACGAGCCTTCTAGTGAGTTGCTCTGGTTTGTGAGGGGTATGTGTCCAAACTTTCGTCAAACATGCCAAATTTTTTACCACATCATCTTGGTGGCATGACATTACATCAAGCAAGGTTTCATGTGTTTCTAATCTTTTTTTAATTTTTTGGAATTTAAATGCCATGGCACTCCATGCATGTGTCCAGGGCGTGAGACCTATACGTTTGAAAATTTCTTCCAATTTACTGCATATGGAATTAACTCACACACAAGTACATAAATATGATTTTTCAAACCGTTATGGTTAGCCGTTGCATGTAGATGTAGTTGAAATTTGGATTACAGTCATTAAATGGCTAGAAAATCACTTAAATGTCTTAAAAATGTCAAATGACCCCTGGAATTTTCCAAATTTTGACATGACTGTTGTATTAGTGTACGTTAACTGTAGAAATTTTTTGAAGCCCGTAAGTGGAAGCTATCGCCCGTTCGTCATCAAACATGCATTGTTCCCTCTCGGAACCACGAGCCTTCTAGTGAGTTGCTTCGGTTTGTGAGGGGTGTGTGTCCAAACTTTCGTCAAACATGCCAAAAATTTTACCACATCATCTTGGTGGCATGACATTACATCAAGCAAGGTTTTATGTGTTTCTGATATTTTTTTAATTTTATGGAATTTAAATGCCATGGCACTCCATGCTTAATTGTGTCATAGTCGTGAGACCAACATGTTTAAAAATTCCTTCCAATTTACTGCACATGGAATTAACTCGCACACAAGTACACAAAATATGACTTTTCAAACCGTTATGGTTATCTGTTGCATGTAGATGTAGTTCAAATTTGAATTACGGTCATTAAATGTCTAGAAAATCACTTAAATGTCTTAAAAGGTCAAATGACCCCTAAAATTTTCCAAAATTTGACATGACAGTTGTATTAGCACTACAAATTTTCTCGCACATTTAAAACACCATCCGTTGCCACTTTACTCAAATTCGTCTTTCATAGTTAATAAAAAATATCAACAACATCACACACAGTTTTTTATAGGAACCGTTTGCGATGAAAATTCGTGGGTCTATTTAAGTCTTCCTCCTTAAGCTTCGCCGGCTCGTCTGCTCCAGTGCCGGCAACCCCCGAATCCACGAATCCCGATCCCCATTCCCGCAACCCCTTCTTGCAAAGATGACGCCATGGAAACGCTTCGTGAAGGCCCGTACGGTGGCCGCGTCCTCCCCGAGCGCTGCAGCCTGCAACGAGAGCGCGGCCGCCTACGCCGAGAGTCCTGCCGCATCCACATTGAGCGCGGCCCCATCCGCCGAGAGGGCGTCTGCGGCAGCCGACAGGGCAGCGGCACCATCCGAGATGGCTGCATTTGCTGCTGCGATGGTGGCTGCAAACGCCGAGAGCGCTCGAGCTGCCGTCCGTGCCGCCGATGTCGCCCTGGCCCGGATCGAGGCCATCCACGCCAAGATTGAGGACACACACGCCAAGATATTCCAGGCCACCTCGGAATCCAGCATGCAACCCACGTCTGGAAAGTCGGCGGTGGCCATGGAGCACCTGCTTCCTCATGAGATCGCCGAGCGAGAGCTGGAGATGCAGGAGGCGGCGGAGATCGAGAAGCGCCGGGGGGAGGAGTTGCGCGTGGCCGAGGTCAAGGTAGAGAAGAGTCTGTCCGTCGAGGAATCGGCGGTGGAGCACCAACGTGAGCTCTGGAGCAGCCACTACTACGAGTACTACAACCTTGAGGGCGACGCCGAGGATGAGGACGAGGACAAGGACGCGGTCGACTTCAGCAGGGGGGACGCAGAGTCCACCAACGGCGGCATGTCGCCAGGACAAGTCATCGACGTCTCATCTCACACCGGCGATGCATAGGCCTGCGCGACGGCGGCTTTGTTAAAATTATGCGTACTTAGGCTTTGTATTTAATGCTGGTCTTTTGTTAGAGCAATGCTTAGGTCAACTGGCTCTGTTTAATTACTAAAATTGTTCGATTAAGTAAGTGTGGTCTGTGTGCTGTACGCTCTTTTGTGTGCCCAAATTAGCAAGAGATGTTAAATTATGCAATGACGTGGATGAGGACAGTACCCAGGGAAATTTCCACCAAAATTTGAATTATCAAACTCATCCCATGCGTGTAAAGCAGAAGAATCGTTTGCGATGCACACAGTCGTTCAAAGTGAATGGTGTCCGGCGGCACCGCGCGCAAAGTTTCCCTCCACATTTCGAAATTTTTGGCCTGCCGCCGAAATTTCTACCCCCGCCCCCCTTCCCCACCCCCTTTTCTCCCCGACCACAAGTCACATTTCCCCTGTTTTCTCCTTCCTTCGTTCCTTCCTAAGCTATAGCCGCTTCCTCGCTTGCTTCCTCTCTCTCGCCGTCTCGCATCCTACCGCCGGGGTCGCCATGGTCTTCTTCAATGACCTCTCCAGCGGTTCCTACTCCGACGATGACTCCTTCACCACCCGGGTATGCCTCTCTTCTCTCTCTCGGGCTACGACTTGGAATGAAGGATTTTAACCCGGCGGTCGATTTGAGTCATTTCTTCCTCTTGTAGCTCCATAGGACCATCAGTTGCAATGAATGGATCGGGGTGGCTGCAGATCTGTCTGCTCGTTGTCACCATCAATCTCGATGCGTGAAGCTAGTTGCATTTGAATCTGTGGACAGTGGGAGAGAGTTTATGGCATGTGCAGAGAAGGTTAGCCCCACTTTCGTTGTTACAAATCATTTGTTAGATGTGATTCAGACACTGTCACGGTCCCAACCCATTCATACCACACCTTCAACCAAACGCATCCTAAGACAGTGTCACAGTTTGTACCTAGTATCTAAAAATGTTGCCATCTCATCAGTGGTGCCATTAGAAAATTATTTGGCACCGCTTCAGTAGTTTGTGCAGCCAACTTTGGTCCACACATCCGCGCAGCCAAGCAGTAAAATACTAAATCTTTTTGGCACGAAGAAACTGGGCATCGGAGCAACTACGTGCTCCGGAGTCCGGGTCCCTGATTTTTTTCCGCTGCATCGGCTCGCCAGTGCAGGGCACCGCTGCGAAATGTAGCAACCGTTGTCTTTACACCGGTTTTGGCATACATAGTGGACGACCTTAGTGCTATTAGTTCTATGTTACTAAATTTGTGCATGTACACACCTATTTGTATCAATTTGCTGTCATCCAAACACTGTCGCTATGCTGTTGCAGTTATATTTAGCTTCTTCATAAAATGTTCAATTTCTTATTTATAGTACATGAGTAAGAACTTGTAGCGCTGTTGTAGTTAATTATAGCTTCCGATGTTTCAGAATTTGGTTGTTGTCTCAGTAGCAATTAATTCATTTGCACATTGATCTTTTTGAGAAGATATGTCATAATTAACCTGTTTCTTTAGTTTTTCAAAATAAGTATTGGTGATTTTCTATGTTGCTATAAACCCATTTTCCCTACAATTGTTACTGATCTAGTTTTAAATATTATAGGATGAACGGAAGTGTTCTTACCTGGAGTGGGTTGATCAAGAGTGGCCATAGTCTTTGAAGATGTGCCTAGCAAAGCTCTGGAGCATGTATGAGGAAGAGAACAGAGGTGGGCTTAGAGAAAGTGTTGTCAACGCTGAAGAATATTTGAAGATGCGGGATAAAAAGAGGAAGGTGGAGAATGAGCTTAGATTTTTTAAATCAGACTTTGCTAAGATGGTGTTGGCGAAGGAGGAGGCACTTTCCCAGTTGGCCAGTGCAAAACAGGTTCTTACTGAAATGAAAGCAGAGGTGGATAAGACGAGCCTAGATGATCTCGATTAGGGAAATGAATATATTGTTCTAATATTGTTCTTATGAAGCTGAACTAGCTATATGCTGTACTGTGCTGTTTTCAAGTAGCTATCGTACTGTGATGTGAAAATATATTTATGTGCCTGATATAAAATTGGCAAACAGCTGTTCGATATGAAATTTGAATTTGCGCAATACTGGAATTATTAATTGTAAACTAATAAACCTGCTAAATGGGTCATGGAACTTTGCAAATGGTTCTAGCAATAAAAGCGCTTGTGATGGATAGCCCAATGCCACACAGTTTTCTTCATCAAATCGTGTGTGATGTAGTTGAATAAAAGCAAACGGTTAACCGAGGCAGAGCGTGTGTGATAGTTACACCTATCACACACGAGCCTATACATAAAACTGTGTGGGATGTACATACGAACGGAAACGTTTCCCTGGATTGACTGTGTGGGATGTACATATGAACGGAAACGTTTTCCTGGATTGACTGTGTGGGATGTACATAAGAACGGAAACATATTCCTTGGATTGGCTGTGTGGAATGTACATAACAAACGAAAACGTTTGTTTGGGACTGACTGTGTGGGATGTACTTACGACCGGAACCGATTGGGCATGTATAATCGTATTTGATCGCTCGCCGGTCGCACATGACCTCATTTTGCCGAGCGTGTGTGCCAGGAGAGCCTATCCCCGACGGTTTCTGGGTCGTGTGGGAAGGACCCCCCCTATCGCAGTCAGTCACCAGGCGACGGTTCAGAACACCATCTGGAAAGGGGTTAAAAATCGTTTGTATAGCACCTCGCTGTGCCAGTGTATGGTGTTATTTTAGTACAAACTCTAGGGCTGTTTGTGACACTTATAGGAATAGCTCAATGGATTGATCGGAAAGGATAACTTTGAGGTGGTTTCGTACCCTACAAACAATTTCATCTTATGTTCTCCGCTAGATAAGAACTTTGGAGTGACTCTTTATCGCACATTGAGGGATTGCTATATGATTTAATTATGTTAGCACTACTGAGAGATTG
Source organism: Thinopyrum elongatum (assembly GCA_011799875.1). Lineage (NCBI taxonomy): Eukaryota > Viridiplantae > Streptophyta > Magnoliopsida > Poales > Poaceae > Thinopyrum > Thinopyrum elongatum. The sequence continues at coordinate 683,767,294 of CM022298.1, read as the reverse complement.
CACGAGTGAATGTATGAACCCTAGGCCTTGTTTCTAAGCATTGCAACACCGTTTGTGCTTCGTTTTATCATTTGCTACCTTGCTGTTTTTATATTTTCAGATTATAAAAACCTATATCTACTATCCATACTAGACTTGTATCACCATCTCCTCATCGAACTAGTGCACCTGTACAATTTACCATTGTATTAGGTGTGTTGGGGACACAAGAGATTTCTTGTATTTGATTGCAGGGTTGTTTAAGAAAGATCATCTTCATCCTACGCCTCCCACGAACTGATAAACATTAGGTCATCCACTTGAGGGAAATTTGCTATTGTCCTACAAAACTCTGCGCTTGGAGACCCAACACGAGTCTACAAGAAGAAGGTTGCATAGTAGACATCAGCCGTACTCACACTCTACCCTTACAACTGCACATCTCTATGGCTTCGTCATTGTTGACGATTACTCTAGATATACTTGGGTGCACATAATCCTGTATAAGGCCAAGATGCAGGATGTCTTTAGGCGATTCGCCAATCGTTCCATGACTAACTATGGCATCAAGATCAAGCACACATCCGGAGTGAAAACGGCACTGACTTCAAGAACACGGGCCTCGACACTTATCTTAACACTCTTGGCATCACTCATGAACTATCAGCTCCATATAACCCTCAGCAGAACGGTGTCGTGGAGCGCAAGAACAGGACCCTTATTGAGATGGCTCGTACGATGCTTGATGGATACAAGACTCCACGAAAGTTCTAGCCTGAATCTATTGACACTGCATGCCACATCATCAACATAGTTTATCTTCACAAGTTCTTCAAGAAAACATCTTATGGACTGCTCACTGGTAAGAAACCAAATCTAAGTTATTTCAAAGCCTTCGGTGCTAGGCATTGGATAAGGGATCCACATCACGCTTCCAAATTTGCACCGAAAGCACATGAGGTTTTATGCTTGGCTATGGGAAGGATTCGCACACCTACAGGGTTTTCAACCTCTTTCACTACAAAGTGGTTGAAACTGTAGATGTGCGGTTCGATGAGACTGATGGCTCACAAAGAGAGCACCTACCAAATGTGCTAGATGAAGTACCTCCGAGTGAATCCATCAAGCTAATGGGTACTGGAGAAATCATACCCACCGAGGAACATGGAGAAGAAGAGCTTGTGATTCCAGCTCCTGTTTAGCGTAAAGACAATGCTGAACCTGAAGACAATGTTGAACATGAAGACAATGCTCAGAAACAGCAAAATCCTCGCCCTATTCATCCTCGTGTGGCCAATGAAGTACAGATTGAGAAGATACTTGACATCAATAATGCACCCGGACCACTCACTCGATGAAGAGCTACGTAACTAGCCAACTTTTGTGGGCATTTTGCCTTCGTCTCCATCTCCGAACCCAAAAAGGTTGATGAAGCCTTCATGGAACCAGAACAGATTCAAGCTATACAAGAAGAGCTTCAACAATTCGAGCTCAATAATGTGTGGGAGCTAGTCAAATGCCCCGATCCATGCAAGCACAATATTATTGGCACCAAATGGATCTACCGCAGTAAACAAGATGAACATGGTCAAGTTGTCAGAAACAAAACTCGTCTTGTGGCTCAAGGATACACGCAAGTTGAGGGAATTGACTTCAATGAAACTTTTGCTCATGTGGCTAGGCGTGAAGCCATTCGCATACTGCTAGCCTACGCCAATCACAATGGTATCTGATATGTCTCCAACGTGTCTATAATTTATGAAGTATTCATGCCATGTTTACAACAATTTTATATGGTTTTGGTATGATTTGAATGGAACTAACCCGGACTGACGTTGTTTTCAGTAGAACTACCATGGTGTTGTTTTTTGTGCAGAAATGAAAGTTCTCCAAATGAGCTGAAACTTTTTGACGATTTTTTGGAACAAAAGAGGCACTAGAAGCCTCGTGGGGGGTGGGGGGCAGAAGGTGAAGGAGCTGAGCACAACCCACTAGGGCGCGCCAGGTGCTTTGCCCGTGTGCTGGTGTCTTGTGGGCCCCTCGAAGCCCATCTTCGCATGAAACCAACGCCAAAACATCCTATAAATACAGAAACCCCAGAAATAACCCTAGATGAGAAGTTCCACCGCTGCACGCCTCTGTAGCCACAAAAAACCAATCTAAACCCTGTTCCGACACCCTGCCGGAGGGGGAAATCATCACCGATGGCCATCTTCATCATCCCGCGGCCACCATGATGAGGAGGGAGTAGTCCACCCTCGGGGCTGAGGGTTTGTACCAATAGCTATGTGTTTAATCTCTCTCTCTCTCTCTCTCTCTCTCTCTCTCTCGTGTTCTTGAGTTGGCATGATCTTGATGTATCGCGAGCTTTGTTAATATAGTTGGATCATATGGTGTTTTCCCCTCTCTATCCTGTTCTGATGAATTGAGTTTTCCCTTTGAGATTTCACTTTTATTGGATTGAATACTTTGTTGGATTTGAGAGCACTCGATCTATGTCTTGGCACTCAACTCACGGATTCCCGAGGTGACATTGGGGTAATCTATGCATAGGGGTTGATGCACGTTTTCATCCTTGTTTCTCCTGTAAAAATCTTGGGGCACTCTTTGAGGTTATTTATGTTGGATTGAGTATTATGAATCTGAAACTGTTTGATGCATATCGTATAATCAACTCACGGATACTCGCAGTGACATTGGAGTATCTACATGACATTAGAGTTGGTTGATGTGTATCATATGGTGTTATTTTGGTACGAACTCTTGGATAGATTGATCGGAAAGGATAACTTGGTGTATTTTAGTACAAACTCTTAGATAGATCAATCGAAAAAGATAACTTTGAGGTGGTTTCATACCCTACAAACAATTTCTTTTGATGTTCTTCGCTAGATAGGAACTTAGGAGTGATTCCTCATCGCACGTTGAGGGATGGTTATATGATCCAATTATATTAGCATTGTTGAGAGATTGCACTAGCGAAAGTACGGACCCTAGGCCTCATTTTCAAGCATTGCAATACCATTTGTGCTCCATTTTATCAATTGCTACCTTGCTGTTTTTTATTGTTCCAATTACAAAAATCCATATCTACTATCATTACTACGCTTGTATCACCATCTCTTCGCCGAACTAGTGCACCTATACAAATTACCATTATATTTGGTGTGTTGGTGACACAAGAGACTTTTTATTATTTTGGTTGCAGGGTTGTTTGAGAGAGACAATCTTCATCCTACGCCTCCCACGGATTGATAAACCTTAGGTCATCCACTTGAGGGAAATTTGATACTGTCCCACAAAACTCTGCGCTTGGAGGCCCAACACGAGTCTACAAGAACAAGTTGTGTAGTAGACATCAAGCTCTTTTCTGGCGTCGTTGTCGGGGATGTGAGTGCTTGAAGGTATATCTTTAGATCTTGCAATTGAATCTTTTAATTTCTTATTTTTTCACCAGTTTGGTTTATAAAAGAAAACTACAAAAAAAAGGGAATTGAGATGGCCTCATATTATTCGTATTTATCATGTCTTTCTTGAAAATGATGGAAAGGAAAATTGTGCTCAATTGATAGAAGAAGAATTCAATAAAATGTTTGGCATAAAATCTTTGAATGATAAGCATGATTGCAATGTTGCTAGTATGAATACTTTGAATGTCCATGATGCTAATGATATGCAAATCCATAAGCTTGGGGATGCTATATTTAATGAGTATGATATTTTTAGTCCCCCAAGTTTTGATGAGAAAATTTATTATGATGAAAGCATGCCTCCTATCTATGATGATTATGGTGATGACATGTATGATATAAAGAATAATGATAACCATGAAATTTGTCATCATGATTTTAGTGCTCAAATTGATTATGTAAATCAAGTATCAGATGATAGTTATTTTGTTGAGTTTCCTCCCACTACTATTCATGAGAATAAATTTGCTTGTGTGGAGAGTAATAAAATTTCTATGCTTGTGGATCATGAAAAGAATGCTTTATGTGATATTTATATTGTTGAATTCATTCATGATGCTACTGAAAATTATTATGAGAGAGGAACTTATGCTTCTACATATTTCAATAATATCAAGTTTTCTCTCTTTATGTTGAAAGGTTTGAAGTTGCACTTGTTTTGCCTTCCTTTGCTAGTTGATTCTTGTTCCCATAAATTGTTTGCTCACAAAATCCCTATGCACAGGAAGTGGGTTAGGCTTAAATGTGCTAGTCATATGCTTCATGATGCTCTCTTTGTGTTTCAATTCTTATCTTTTATGTGAGCATCATTGAAATCATTATGCCTAGCTAAAAAGGCATTAAAGAAAAGTGCTTGTTGGGAGACAACCCAACATTTACCCCTAATGTTTTTGTGTGTTCACATGATTAGTATACTGTAGTAATCATGTTTTATAGCTTTTGTTTCAATAAAATACCAAGTAAAGCCTTTGGGATAGTGTGGATGATAGTTGACTTGATTCTGTGCAAAAACAGAAACTTTTGTACCCAGTAACAGAATTGTTAAAAATAACTGGCGAGTCGAAAACTTATGATATTTTTACAGTTTATGGGTATACAAATTTTCTACGCTTTCCTAAGTTTCCAGAATTTTTGGAGTTAGACAAGTATGACTATAATTCAGATCTTTACAGACTGTTCTATTTTTGACAGATTCTATTTGCAACGCATAGTTTGCTTGTTTTATGGTTTCTATGACTTATATTGCTTAATATAAATTGTGGAAATTGTAGAGTAAAGTAGGCATTATGTGGAAAGAATTATGAATCTTATCTTGACAGTACCAAAGTGAATGATTTGTCTTTATCATACTAACCCATCTCACGAAGTTCCGTTAAGTTTTGTGTGATTGAAGTTTTCAAGTTTTGGGTGAGATATCGATATGAGGAGAATAAGGAGTGACAAGACCCTAAGCTTGGGGATTCCCAAGGCACCCCAAGGTAATATTCAAGTAAGATCCAAGAAACTAAGCTTGGGGATGCCCCGGAAGGCATCCCCTCTTTCGTCTTCAACATTATCGGTAACCTCACTTGGAGCTACATTTTTATTCGTCACATGATATGTGTTTTGCTTGGAGCGTCATATTATTTTATTAGGATTTGATTGATGTTATTTATAGTAATGTTTTGCATCTTTTATTTCAATAAAAATGTCAAGCATAGCCTTTGCCATGCCTATTTTGCAAGTCTATATGTTGCTGTTTGAAAACAGAATGTTGCACGCTAGTGCGTGAATTCTTGAGAAAAGGGAGAATGTGATAAAATGTTGAATTTTTTTGCAAAATAATATATGATAAATTTTCTACAGTGTGGTTAATTTTCAGATATTTTGGAGTTAGGGATGTGTGAGTATAATTGCACTCTTTACAGACTGTCCTGTTTAGACAGATTGCTGTTATGTTTGCATTGTTTGCTTATTTAATGATTCTATTTAAGGATAGGAGTATTAAATATGCAGAGGCATTTAGCATGCAATGTTAAATAATATTTTTAGTGATTTTCTACAGTAGAGAATGATAAGGTTATTGCATTGATTTATAATAACTTATCTCACGAGTTCTTGTTGAGTTTTGTGTGGATGAAGTTTTTAAGATTTAGGGAAACTGTCGTGGTTTTGTCATGGCAGATGCCCTTGTGAAAGGACTTAGGTGTGGAGCCATCGCAGCGTAAGTTAGCTTGAAGGGGTTGAGCGGGACGAAAGACACAAGGTTTACCCAGGTTTGGCCCCTCACCAATGAGGTAAAAGCCTACGTCCTGCTTTGAGTTGTATTGATTGAGTATCGATTACAAGGGAGCGGAATCGCTTGACCTAGCTATCGATTGATTGTAACTTGAGTTAATCCGCCGCATGGTCTCGCCTTTATATACATAGGTCGAGGCCCTGGGCTTACAAGAGTCCAAGTCGGATCACACAATGTGACCAACTCGGGTTCTATGTCGCCTTGCCTTGCTAGGCAAGTCGCCATCGGGCGGCTCACATCTCCGGGTTACAGCACCATTCGCCTGGTCTCGGGCCTTCAACAGGCCCGCCTCATGAGCCGCCTCCAGTCTTAATATCTCCTCTTCTTGGGCCTACTTAGGCTTTCTCTATTTAGTCGCCAACAGTGTAACCCGGCCCCTCCTGGGCGGGTCACACCGCGGGGTTATATCCCCAACATTAGGCCCCAGATTGATTTGAACTTGTTCATGTCAATCTTCATCCTCTGGTTGGCGAGTCTTCTCAATTCTTGTAAAACTTGACCTTGAATATATCTTCACAACCCGCCATAAGAAAAAGATGATGTCATATTATTAAATTAAGAAGAATCGTCGTGATGTCACAACAGATCTTTGCATTAACTAGCCATTCCGAAAATCGAGGAGCCTCTTTTGGTGAGATAATTATCACGCCTCCTCGATCTCCGCGCATGCCATTTCACTTTTCCATCTCTTCCTTATAAATAGGGACAGGGGTCTGCCCGTTCACTTTTTACTCCCATCGTCTCTACCTCTTCTTCTTCCTTGCGGCCTCAGCCGTGACCGGAGCTCCGCCGCGCCAGTCGAGCTTCACCAGTAACTCCATCAAAGTTCGCTGCATCAACCTGTTCGGACCAGAGATCCGCGGCGCTCGCGCGCTCTTCAGCAACACCAACAGGTATCGTTCTTCTCTTTTCGTAGATCCACATTAGGTCACCCTAGTTCATCGAGTTCATCGGCGTTCGTCTGAGTTCATCCAGTTCACGCATAAACACCCATATTTCAATCCAAAAATGATATCGGAACCACGTTGAAGTCGTTTTAGCCTCCATCTTGTTCCTAGAATAAACTCTTTCTTTTTCAAAATCAGCATGCACCTTGCTAGTTTTTTCCACTGCTGCGCCCTAGGTTTAACATTTATTCGTCTTTTATGAACTGCCGTAGATCCGTAAATATAGCTGTAGATCGCAAAATCTGTTTATTCCACACTTAGCCAAAATCTAGCAATATAGGCAATTGACCCGCCCTTCACCTTTTGGGCGACTTAACCTTGAACTTGTAACCCGCCAAGGATTTCCAAAGTAGCTTATGTCAATTAACCCGTCATTATTTACTGCAGCTTATAATCCTGCCTTATACGTATTTTACTTTTGTACCTTTAGGCTCCTCAATATGACTATCTGCAACTGGGAACGCTCTCTGGTTACCAAAGAAATCCTCAACGATTACGTAGGCCAAGGCCTATTGGCGACTCAGCAGGAAATTGGACGGCGGGTTAGCAATGGAGAAACAATCCCTACTCCTGCTGAAGATGAAATTGTAGTCTTCACTGATCATATACTCAGGGGTTTTACCCTGCCCGGGTCTAATTTTTTTCGGGACCTCCTCCACTACTTCAACTTGCACCCTCAAGATATAGGCCCAAACTCCGTATCCAATATTTTCCACTTCCAAATCTTTTGTGAGGTTTACCTGCAAACAGCACCTACTGTTCCCCTCTTTAAAGAGTTCTTTTATATAAATCGCCAGACTGAATGTCAGAATGGCCCAAGCCAAGAATTAGGTGGAGTCTCTATTCAGAGACGGAGAGACAATAGCTTTCCTTCCACAATCTTGCCAAGCCACCCCAAAGGATGGGTGACCACTTGGTTTTACTGCAAAAACACTGCTCCAGCAACTGAAAACCCTCTGCCTGGGTTTAGAGCTGAACGTCTTCCAGCGGATTTTGACCCGCCAAGCAAAATTATCCCAGAAGAACATGTAGAGGCCTTCCCATTTCTCTCCAAGGCTAAAGCTTTATTGGCTCATGGGTTAATTGGAGTTGATTTGACCCGGTGATGGGTCTCTTGGAAGATACTCCCCTTAAGCCGCCGTCCTGGCTTAATGTATGAGTATTCTGGTGAGCCAAACGATCCTCAACGGTACATTGAAGACAACTTTACAGCTGAAGAAGTCTTTAAAACTGTGAGGACTTTGCTTGGTGAGTCTTAAGAAAACTGCAATAAAGTTGGCCTACCGCCATTCTTTAAACAAAATCCAGCTCCACATGTAAGTGTTTGTTTTCATTTGGCTCAATATGTTTTTAATCCATGTTATGTCTTGCTTACTTAATGTTTTCTGCACTCATACAGACCGACTCCGCCTTTTGGCCAAGAAGCCAAAAACTGCCGTGGCCAAGACTCGAGCCAACAAGAAAGTAAAGAAGAATAAGACGGTTACTATTACTGAGCCGGCTGCTGTGGGCTAGTCAGCAGATGTTGAGAAACCATCAGAGGTAGAACTTGACTCGCTTGGTCGACTCTTTATTGAACTAGATGATACCCTTTCCTCACAGGAAGAGGCTGCTACAAGCCGGGCAAATGATACTGAGGTAATTCCCGTTTCATCCGGTTCAGACTCCACCCCTTCAAAGAAAGTGCGGTGGGTTGTCCGGAAAGTAAAATTTTCTCACCCAAATGCTCACTTAGATCCACACATTATTTTGAAGAAGGCTCAATATGATACGAGATGCCAGACCCGGAGAGGCGGCTCAGGTGAATTACTTGCCGGGTTAAGTAATGAGCCTCTGCCCGTAAACGCCTAGCCGAGGTACCACACAATCCAACCTTGCTTTTGCCCAAAGCTGTTCTTATAAGACATCCTCTTAATCCCTCTGACTCTGACTACCAGGGGTTGCCACCTTCTTCTGGCGACTCAACCGGAACTCAAATGCCTGTTTTCAAGATTGCCCATGGGTAAGTACTTTCATTTGTTCATAAATGACCTGTAGTGATATACTCATGGACTCTTGTATTCTTGTCACAGAGGCGTAGCAAATGCGGGTAAGAAACAAAAGGTGGGTGGCTCTTCAAAAGACCCCAAAGCTTCTGAACCAGAGAAGCAGACGGCGGAAACCTCTGAGGCCCTCATTCTAGACCCCTAAGAACCTGTCAATGACCTGCCACCGCCAATTGATGCTACGGTCCTTGAACCAATAGATACTGATATCAACCAGGCTGCCCATCAAGACCCGCCAAGTCCTAAGCCGCCCAGTCCTGCCAAGTCCATTGACAAGAGCCCTGCCACTACTGATGTTGGCGACATCATTGTTACCGGGTCAGCTTTTAAGCCGTCCGAGGTCTCCAGAGTCCTAGCCAAGCACTCAGCCAAAGAAGAAACGCCTTCACTGGAGAAAGGCAAGGCTAAGTTGGACTTGGAAGATTATTCTTCTTATAGTACAAGTGAAATCCACGCAGGCTACCGAAGCCGCCTCCATACAAGCCGTGATATGGAGGCCGGCTTAGTAAATCTGATGAAGCAAAGATATGAGGTATGTTTTTGACCCCTTTCCGCCTTAGTACATATACATACTTATATAGCCGCCAAGTCTTAAGTATAAGAAAAGACATTGAGTACGCTTGAGACTTCATGTGAATCTTCCAAAATGTAGCCCCCAAGGGCCGGCTTGTCTTGACAAGATGAGCCGGGTCTTGCAATCATTGCTAAGAACCAATTTTGTAGCCCCCAAGGGCCGGCTTAATTTAACCAGATGAGCCGGCACTTATAATCACTTGAGAGAACCAAATCCGTAGCCCCCAAGGGCCGGCTTATCTGAATAAGATGAGCTGGGTCTCATAGATTGAAATGATATACATTAGCCCCCAAGTGCCAAGTATATTACTTGCAATGTGCTTGATACTTAATTAACTATATCACAAAAACTTGCTCCTTGTGTTATGACCATTGCTTCAATATCTTATTTCAGGAGGAGTTGAACGTGAAAGAGTCACAGCTTAGCGACTTAAAGAAGAATATAGAACTGCAACAAGCAGAAACTTCCAAGGCTGAGTCAAAGCTGAAAACTTCACTAGAAGAAATTGAGAAAATCAAGGCGGGTTTTGATGCTGAAAGAACCGCCTGGGAAACTAACAAGGCTGCACTGCAAAGAAAAGCAGAAGATGCTCAGGCTAAGCTTAAACCGGTAACCGAAGAGTTAGCCGGCTTGAAGCAACATATCTGTCAAATGTCAACTGCCATCTTTGGTAAGCTTAATATGCAACTCGCCATCTATTTTGATATTTCTTTAACCCGCCTGACAATTCATAACATATAATTCTTAAACTGCCTGGCGACTCTCGTGCGAAAAATTGAACAGGCCCCAGAAGCGCCAGTCTTGGTCAGAACATGCTGCTCAAATTGAAGGCGGCTTATTCTTTGACTGAGCAGTTGTATGCTGGAACACTGCGCAGCCTTGTAGCTTTGTCAGGTGGCAAAAAACCTCCAACTCATATCAAGACTGTGATGGATCATCTCTCAACGGTGCCGGCTCAAATTGAGGAGGTTAAATTATCAGCTACCCGAGCCGGAGCCATTGTTGCTCTAGACCGGTCCAAGGAGTGGCAATCAGAACTTGACCCGGAAGAAATAGCTACCGGATGCCTAGAGTTCAAGAATGATGAGTCAATCTTTGAAGAAAAAGACTTCAACAAATGCGTCAGAGAGATGCGGCCCGTGGCATGCAAACTTATAGAAGAGCTGAACTTGAGCAAGTACATGCCGGCTTACGATGACAACAACAATAAGATTAAGCCGCCATCTCATGAAGTTGTAGATCTCATTCTGCCAAGGTGTAAGGATATTTTCGCTCCTGATCTTGACCTCTCTGTTATTCTAAATGATGAGGCGACCTTTGAAGCATTAACTGGCATCGACTGGACATCGGCTACTCTTCAGATGACAGACGAGGGAGAACCGGCGTAGGGTGACCTGGAGGCCTCAACCTCAAGACGCCAAGATGACAACAACCTGCCAGGCCAAAACCCGAACGATGCTGACACCGGCTTAATGGAGTAACTTAACTCCGAAAAACACTTGGTCACAAATTATTGGGCTCGGCTGAAGCCTTGTAATAGGTAGCTAAAAAGAAATATCTGCTCTGCCATGCCTTCGAGCATGTTATCTCAACTTTTGATCCTGCAGCTGAACTTTATTGCATGCTTGATTTGATCATATATATGAGCCGTGCAATGATTCTGCTCTTCACCTGAGGTTTGTATATTCTGTAAAGACCTATCAATACGCGCACATGCGACTTATATCCAAGAGCATGTAGCGGGTTAAGAAACCCCGAAGACTCATAATCTCATTTCATAAAAGAAATCATGCCAGCGGCTGTGTAGTCAAAAAACATACTGGTGACTTAAAGTCAAAAACTAGGGCGGGTGACAACCCAAATAATCAAACATGAGTAACACAACCCGGAGCCTGTAAGACCCAGATATTCACAATTTGCACAAAAGCAAAAACTTGAGATCATAAAAACATCTGAAAAACCAAAACAGAGGCATACACGAATCTCAAATATTTGTTAGGCCGGCTTTTAAAACACAACCGAAAAAATTGGCTCATAGGCCTCATGTTTGCTTTCAAGGCCGCATAGCCGTTTTTACCTTGTAAGCCGGCCTCCCATGACATAAATCCGTTGTTTTAACCTTAATTAACAAGTTTAGGGTCTTAAAAAAGATTGACTGTTAAGAGTACAACGGGCCATATAGCGGTGTAGCACTAAACAGACATGTGGGTTTATCCTAGCTCACTGTAAGCCGGCTCTCTCGTGACACAAAACCGCCGTTTTAACCTTGACGAGTTCAGGGTCTTAAAAAAGATTGACTTGTCAAGAGTTCAGCGGGTCACCTAGCGGAGTAGCAAGTTGCAAACAGGCGGGTTTAACCCATAATGTGGCATTTCATGCCGGTCAAGAGGGTATGAAAGCAAAACCCGGTGGGTTGGAAGCCCCCAAGTGACCTTATGATCAATTAACAAAGACTCAGATGCACAGAAATGAAATGACAAAGGCCCCAAATTTGAGGTATGCCAGCTTTATTATATTGATCACAAAAATATATATACATTGACAAAGGTATGTACAATGGGGAGAGCTAGTGGCTCAAGTGTAGTAAGGCCGAAGATGAGCAATGTTCCACAGCCTGTTTGTCTCCTGCTCAGAGGTGTGTGATTTCTTGCGCTCACGTATATCAATGAGATAATACGAGCCATTTTTGAGATTCTTACTGACCACAAAAGGTCCTTCCCAAGGTGGGGACAGCTTATGCATGTCTGTCTGATCTTGAATCAGTTGGAGCACTAAGTCGCCAACTTGAAACGCCCGAGTCTTGACTCTGTGGCTTTGATAGCGACACAGGTCTTGCTGGTAAATCGCCGACCGGGCTGCTGCAAGATCACATTCCTTATCCAAAGCATCAAGTGCATTTTGATGCGCCGTCTCATTATCAGCTTCAACGTAAGCCGCCACTCTTGGCGAGTCATGACGAATATCGCTGGGGAGAACCGCCTCTGTGCCATAAACCATGAAGAAAGGCGTATAGCCTGTTGATCTGTTGGGGGTGGTTCTGATACTCCAAAGTACTGAAGGAAGCTCTTCGACCCAACAACCCAGCATTCGCTCCAAAGGAACCATAAGCCAGGGCTTAATACCTCTCAAAATTTCTTGATTAGCCCGTTCTGCTTGATCATTAGACTGTGGATGAGCCACTGAAGAAACATCAAGACAAATATGCTATCTTTGACAGAATTCCTTCATAGCTCCTTTGGACAGATTAGTGCCATTATCAGTGATGATACTATGAGGATAACCAAAGCGGAAGATCAGCTTTTTAACAAACTGAACTGCAGTCGCTGCATCACAGTTGCTAACTGGCTCTGCCTCAACCCACTTGGTAAACTTGTCAACCGGCACCAAAAGGTGGGTCTTCTTATCCTTAGACCTCTTGAACGGTCCAACCATATCAAGCCCCCAGACTGCAAATGGCCAAGTTATTGGAATCATCCGCAATTCTTGAGCCGACACATGAGCTCGCCTAGAAAATTTCTGACACCCGTCACACTTGCTAATAATGTCCTCTGCATCAGCATGAGCTGTTAACCAGTAAAACCCATGACAGAAAACTTTAGCCACCAAAGATTTTGAGCCGGCATGATGACCACAATCACCTTCATGGATCTCCGGTAAAATTTCACGACCCTCCTCAGGAGAAACACAGCGTTGGAACACGCCTGTCACACTGTATCGGTGTAACTTGCCGTTGATGTAAGTCATAGACTTAGACCTCCTGATAATCTATCATGCCAAAATTTCATCCTCGGGTAACTCGCCCCGAGTCATATAAGCCAGATAAGGCAACGTCCAATCTGGAATAGCATGGAGAGCCGCCACCAACTGTGCCTCCGGGTCAGGGACATCATGATCTTCTTCGGATGGTAACTTGACCGAAGGATTGTGTAATACATCAAGGAACACATTACGAGGCACCGGATTACGTTGAGACCCAAGCTGGCTTAAGGCATCAGCTGCCTCGTTCTTCCGTCGATCAAGGTGATCCACCTGATAACCCTTGAAGTGACCAGCAATATTGTCAACCGCCGGGCGATAAGCCGCCATGAGCGGGTCTTTGGAGTCCCACTTGCCTGAGACTTGCTGAGCCACAAGGTCTGAGTCACCCAGACACCTGACCCGGCTTAAATTCATCTCTTTGGCCATATGAAGGCCATGGAGTAAAGCCTCATATTCAGCTGCATTGTTAGTACAAGGAAGCATTAGCCTTAAAACATAACAAAATTTGTCAACTCGTGGGGAAGTCAGAATAACTCCAGCCCCTGAGCCTTCCAACTGCCTGGACCCATCAAAGTGGATTGTCCAATATGTGTTGTCAGGCTTCTCCTCAGGTGTCTGCAATTCTGTCCAGTCATTGATAAAGTCCACCAAAGCTTGAGACTTAATAGCTGTCCTTGGCACATATTTCAGATTATGAGGTCCAAGCTCAATTGCCCACTTAGCAACCCATCCAGTAGCTTCTCTGTTTTGAATGATATCCTCCAAAGGAGCAGAACTGACCACTATAATAGGATGCCCAAGGAAATAATGTTTCAACTTTCGACTTGCCATGAACATCCCAAACACCAGCTTCTGCCAATGTGGGTATCTCTGCTTGGATTCAGTCAAAACCTCACTGACGTAATAAGCCGGCCGCTGAACAGGGTACTCCTTACCCGCCACGTACAAGAGCAAAGGCTCTTTCTCAATGGGAGTCTCAAGGACAGGCGAGACAGTTAACTGTTTCTTGAGCGCCTCAAACGCCTCATTAGCAGCGTCACTCCAGATAAAATGATCCGTCTTCTTCATCATCTGGTATAAAGGTATTGCCTTCTCTCCCAGGCAACTTATGAACCGGCTTAGAGCTGCAATACGACCCGCCAAATGCTAGACGTCGTTGACACACGCCGGCTTAGAAAGCGAGGTGATATCCTTGATCTTCTCTGGGTTAGCCTCGATTCCCCTTTCTTAGACCAGAAATCCCAACAATTTACCTACAGGCACACCAAAGAAGCATTTGGCCGGGTTAAGCATCATTTTATAGACCCGGAGATTGTCAAAGGTTTCCTTCAGATCATCTAGGAGAGTCTCCTTCTTTCTAGACTTAACCACTATATCATCCACATAAGCATGAACATTGCGCCCAATTTGACTGTAACAACAATTCTGAACACAGTGTTGATAAGTCGCCTGGGCACTCTTGAGTCCAAAAGGCATAGAAACATAGCAGAAAGCTCCAAAAGGCGTGATGAAAGCCGTCTTCTCTTGGTCTTTAACTGCCATCTTGATCTGATGATAACCAGAATAAGCATCCAGGAAGCATAAGCTCTCGCAACCCACCGTTGCATCAATAATCTGGTTGATACGGGGGAGAGCTAACAGATCAGCTGGGCATGCCTTGTTCAGATCAGTGTAGTGAACACACATACGCCATGTGCCGTTCTTCTTAAGTACAAGCACAGGGTTAGCCAACTGATGTCGCTTGAACTACGTCGGTATTCCCCCAAAGAGGAAGGGATGATGCAGCACAGCTACGGTAGGTATTTCCCTCAGTGATGAGACCAAGTTTTTCGAACCAGTAGGAGAACCACGCAACACTACGTGAACGACACCTGCACACAAAGAACAAATACTTGCAACCCGACGTAAAAGAGGGGTTGTCAATCCCTCCCGGGTAAAGAGATAGATAAATTTGTAGTAGATCGGATAAATAGATGTCGCGGGAACGCGAGATAAAATAAATAACAATAAATTGCAGCAAGATATTTTTGGGCTTTTGGATTAATAGATCTGAAAATAAAAGCAAATAAAAATAGATCTCGAAGGCAAATATGATAAAGAAGAGACCCGGGGGACGTAGATTTCACTAGTGGCATCTCTCGAGAAAAATAGCATACGATGGGTAAACAAATTACTGTTGGGCAATTGATAGAACTTCAAATAATTATGACGATATCCAGGCAATGATCATTATATAGGCATCATGTCCAAGATTAGTAGACCGACTCCTGCCTGCATCTACTACTATTACTCCACACATCGACTGCTATCCAGCATGCATCTAGTGTATTAAGTTCATGGAGAAACGGATTAATGCAATAAGAATGATGACATGATATAGAAAAGATCTATTCATGTGGGAATAGACCCAATCTTGTTATCCTTAATAGCAATGATACATACGTGTCATTTCCTCTTCTGTCACTGGGATTGAGCACCGTAAGATCGAACACATCACAAAGCACCTCTTCCCGTTGCAAGAAAAATCGATCTAGTCGGCCTAACTAAACCAAAGATTTGAAGAAGAAATACGAGGCTATAAGTAATCATGCATATAAGAGATCGAAAGACTCAAATAACTTTCATGGATATAAACATAGATCTGATCATAAACTCAAAGTTCATCGGATCCCAACAAACACACCGCAAAAAGAGTTACATCAAATAGATCTCCAAGAGACCATTGTATTGAGAATCAAAAGAGAGAGAGGAAGTCATCTAGCTACTAACTACGGACCCGTAGGTCTACAATGAACTACTCACGCATCATTGGAGAGGCACCAATGAGGATGATGAACCCCTCCGTGATGGTATCTAGATTGGATCTGTGGTTTCTGGAACTTGCGGCTGCTGGAATTGTATTTTGTCGACTCCCCTAGGGTTTCTGGAATATTGGGGTATTTATAGAGCAAAGAGGCGGTGCGGGAGGCCACCGAGGTGGGCACAACCCACCAGGGCGCGTCTGGGCCCCCAGGCATGCCCAGGTGGGTTGTGCCCCCCTCGGGGCACCACTCTGGTACTTCCTTGGCCCAACTTGTGTCTTCTGGTCGAGAAAAAATCACCAAGAAGTTTCACTGCGTTTGGACTCCGTTTGGTATTGATTTTCTGCGAAGTAAAAAACAAGCAAAAAACTGCAACTGGCACTGGGCACTATGTCAATAGGTTAGTCCCAAAAAATGATATAAAGTTGCTATAAAATGATTGTAAAACATCCAAAATTGATAATATAACAGCATGGAACAATAAAATATTATAGATACGTTGGAGATGTATCAGCATCCCCAAGCTTAATTCCTGCTCGTCCTCGAGTAGGTAAATGATAAAAACAGAATTTTTTATGTGGAATGCTGCCTAACATGTTCATCACATAATCTTTTCTTTGCAGCATGGACATTTGGAATTTTATATGATTCAAAGCAATAGTCTAGTTTTGACGTGAAGATTTCAATACTCAAGCATATCAGCAAGCAACCATGTCTTTCAAAATATCAACAGTAAAGCAAGTTATCCCTAGCCCATTATGCTCAATCTTTGATTCATTCATGAAACACACTCGCATATTAGCTACACCCAATGCTCAAGTACGATCATAGTGCCCCTTAGTTGGTGCTTTATAAGAGAAGATGGAGACTCAAAAATAAAAATTTCACAAAGTAAATAGAAAGGCCCTTCGCAGAGGGAAGTAGGGATTTGTAGAGGTGCCAGAGCTCAAAGCGAAAAAGATAGAGATAAAAACATTTTGGGTGGCATGCTTTTCCTGTCCACGAAAGCGATCGATTATTTCCCAATACTTTCCATGCTAGATATATCATAGGCGGTTCCCAAACAGAAAATAAAGTTTATTCCTTTTTCCACCATACTTTCACATTCCACGGCTAACCGAATCCACGGGTGCCGTCCATACCAACAATTTCCAAGGAATTTATTATTTGACAACATAAAGTAAATTCATTTTTCATTTCGGGATTGGGCATCCCTAATACCTTTGCCATACTCTCGTGCAATGACAAGTGAATAAACATTCATCTTGAGAATAACACATCTAGCATGGAAAATATCAGCCACCCCCTACCGTTTCATGAGCGGTACGAGCACACAAAAGAGAAATTTATTTTGAAAATTAGAGATGGCACATACAAATTTGCTTAGAACGGCACGGAAATACCGCATATAGGTAGGTACAGTGGACTCATATGGCAAAATTGTTTTAAGGATTTTGGATGCACAAGTAGTGATCATACTTAGTGCAAATGAAGGCTAGCAAAAGATTGAGAAGCATCCAACCAAGAAACGAAAAATCTCATAAGCGAGCATTAAGCATAACTAACACCGAATAATGCACCACAAGTAGGATATAATTTCATTGCATAACTATTGACTTTTGTGCTTGCATAGGGAATCAAAAACCTTAACATCAATATTTTTACTGAAGCAGTTTAATGTGTTGCTTTTGATAGCTCAAACAAATCTAAGTGAAGAACATGAGCATAAAAATTTCTTTCTCCAAAAATAATATAAGTGAAGCATGAGAGAATTTCTTCAAAATTACTACTCTCAAATAAATCTAACTGAAGCATGAGAGCATTTCTTCAAAAATATTAAAGCACACCGTGCTCAAAAAGATATAAGTGAAGCACTAGAGCCATAGCTCATAAAGATTTAAGTGAAGCATAGAGAGCAATTCTAACAAATCATAGCATAATTTTGGATCTCTCAAATAGGTGAGTCCAGCAAGGATACTTGACTAAAAATAAAAATTAAAACAAGCAAAGACTCGAATCATACAAGACGCTCCAAGCAAAACTCATGATATGTGACGAATAAAAATATAGCTCCAAGTAAAATACTAATGGTCGTTAGAAGAAAGAGGGGATGCCACTCGGGCATCCCCAAGCTTAGTTGCTTGCTTCTCTTTTAGATAATAGCTAGGGATGCCATGGGCATCCCCAATAATAGGCTCTTCTTACTCCTTATTCCTTCATCCATCGTGATCTCACCCAAAACTTGAAAACTTCAATCACACAAAACTCAACAAAACCTTCATGAGATCCGTTAGTATAACAAAGCAAATCACTACTATAAGTACTATTGCAAACCCATTCATATTTTATTTTTGCATTATATCTACTGTATTCCAACTTTACTATGGCTTATACCCTCCAATACAAACCATAGATTCATCAAAATAAGCACACAATGTAAAGAAAACAGAATCTGTCAAAAACAGAACAGTCTGTAGCAATCTGAAAACTTAGAATACTTATGTAATCCAAAAATTATGAAAAATTAGGACAACGTAGACAATTTGTATATAAATCTTGCGTAAAAAATTCAGATTTTTTTGTCGCTTCTGTTAATTTATAAAATTATTTTACTGGATATAAAAGTTTCTGTTTTTCAACAAGATCAAATCAACTATCATCCAACATGATCCCAAAGGCTTTGCTTGGCACTAACACTAATTAAAACATAAAAACACAATCATAACAGTAGCATAATTGTGCAAATACTCAAGAACAGAAAGAAAAAGACAAAAATAAATTTTATTCATTGGGTTGCCTCCCAACAAGCGCTATCGTTTTATGCCCCTAGCTAGGCATAATGCAAAGATCTAAGTGTTGTCATCTTTAGTTTCATTTTCCTTAGAGGTGTTTTTGTCAGGAGGTTTTAAAAAAACAACATAAAACACCTTATCCATAGAGACTTTAGCACTATCAAGTTGCTTATCGTCATATCCCCTTTGATTTCCGGCAACAATCCAAGAATAGTGTTGATTAACATTATTGAAAACTTGTTGGATTATATCTAAAACGGGGACGTCCTTTTTAAGGTTCTCATCAAAGATTTGATTATCCCCAAGCAAATGTCTTAGCAAATAATCACTATTATAAAGGATTTCATCTATCACCGGCTTTTCATGATTCATTCCATAGAGATCAAAAATTTCCCTAGCTTCCCGTACTATGTAATCAAATTCATTCATAAGAACAAGGGTGGCCAACTTTTTAGCTTTGGGATTCTTTATAACGGGTAACTCAAAAAACAATCTTTGCAAGATAGGATGGGTACGGATAAATTTATTTTCAAGTTTCAGAACTAGTGCTGATATAGCTTCCGCATAAGATTTAGTTCTTTTAAGTATAGGAACTTCGTCAAGACTTAAATTTCCAACACAATTGAAAAATTCTTGGATACGTTCTTTTCCTATAACATTCCCTTGCCCCAAAACAAAAGTTTTAGCATCCAGATTGCTAGATCGTCCAATTTTAGGAGTTAGGCCATCATTTGTTTCTGCCATACCAAAGTCACTCATGATGACAAGTTGAAGCAATTAAGAGATCTGTCGAGAAATCAGTGATCGAAAAAGAGGGCGAATAAAACGGCAAATGTTTGTGAAGTGGGGGAGATGAAAATGAGAGGCAAATGGCAAATAATGTAAATTGGAAGGAGATGAGATTTGTGATTAGGAACCTGGTAGATGTTGATGATGTCTCCCCGGCAACGGCGCCAGAAATTCCTTTTGATGTCGCTTGAACTACGTCGGTATTTCCCCAAAGAGAAGGGATGATGCAGCACAGCTACGGTAGGTATTTCCCTTAGTGATGAGACCAAGGTTATCGAACCAGTTGGAGAACTACGCAACACTACATGAATGGCACATGTACACAAAGAATAAATACCTGCAACCCGATGTAAAAGCGGGGGTTTCAATCCCTCCCGGGTAAAGAGATAGATAAATTTGTAGTAGATCGGATAAATAGATCTCGCGGGAACGCGAGCTAAAATAAATAACAATAAATTGCAGCAAGATATTTTTGGGTTTTTGGATTAATAGATCTGAAAATAAAAGCAAATAAGAATAGATCTCGAAGGCAAATATGATAAAGAAGAGACCTGGGGGCCGTAGATTTCACTAGTGGCTTCTCTCGAGAAAAATACCATACGGTGGGTAAACAAATTACTGTTGGGCAATTGATAGAACTTCAAATAATTATGACGATATCCAGGCAATGATCATTATATAGGCATCACGTCCAAGATTAGTAGACCGACTCCTGCCTGCATCTACTACTATTACTCCACACATCGACCGCTATCCAGCATGCATCTAGTGTATTAAGTTCATGGAGAAACGGAGTAATGCAATAAGAACGATGACATGATGTAGACAAGATCTATTCATGTAGGAATAGACCCCATCTTATTATCCTTAATAGCAACGATACATACGTGTCATTTCCCCTTCTGTCACTGGGATTGAGCACCGTAAGATCGAACCCATCACAAAGCACCTCTTCCCATTGCAAGAAAAATCGATCTAGTCGGCCTAACTAAACCAAAGATTCGAAGAAGAAATACGAGGCTATAAGTAATCATGCATATAAGAGATCAAAAGACTCAAATAACTTTCATGGATATAAACATAGATCTGATCATAAACTCAAAGTTCATCGGATCCCAACAAACACACCGCAAAAAGAGTTACATCAAATAGATCTCCAAGAGACCATTGTATTGAGAATCAAAAGAGAGAGAGGAAGTCATCTAGCTACTAACTACGGACCCGTAGGTCTACAATGAACTACTCACGCATCATCGGAGAGGCACCAATGAGGATGATGAGCCCTCCGTGATGGTGTCTAGATTGGATCTTTGGTTTCTGGAACTTGCGGTGGCTGGAATTGTATTTCGTCGACTCCCCTAGGGTTTCTGGAATATTGGGGTATTTATAAAGCAAAGAGGCGGTGCCGGAGGCCACCGAGGTGGGCACAACCCACCAGGGCGCGCCTGGGCCCCCAGGCGCGCCCAGGTGGGTTGTGCCCCCCTCAGGGCACCCCTCTGGTACTTCCTTGGCCCAACTTGTGTCTTCTGGTACAGAAAAAATCACCAAAAAGTTTCATTGCGTTTGGACTCCGTTTGGTATTGATTTTCTGCGAAGTAAAAAACAAGCAAAAAACAGCAACTGGCACTGGGCACTATGTTAATAGGTTAGTCCCAAAAAAATGATATAAAGTTGCTATAAAATGATTGTAAAACATCCAAGATTGATAATATAACAGCATGGAACAATAAAAAATTATAGATACGTTGGAGATGTATCACCAACCACTCAGGGTGAAAAACTTCCATAATAATCCCGGCCGCTAAGAGCCGGGCCACCTCTTCTCCAATGGCCTTACGTCGCTCTTAATTGAAACGACGGAGGAACTGCTTGACTGGATTAAACTTAGGATCCACATTAAGAGTGTGCTCAGCAAATTCTCTCGGTACACCCGGCATTGTCCCGATTCTCACGGATGAACTCGATGAGCGCGCTTTCCTATTTAGGATCCATATTAGCCCCCACTGTGAACTGCTGAGATGAGTCACCAGGGACAAAGTCAACCTGTTTGGTATCATCAGCTGACTTAAACTTCAACAAAGGATCTTGTTCAGTGGTGGGCTTCTTCAGAGGGGTCATATAAGCCAGGTCAACATTATCCTTATAAAACTTGAGCTCTTCCGTGGCGCAGGCTGACTCAGCATAGGCAACATCTCCTTCCTCACATTTCGAAGCAACTTTCCGATCGCCATGGACCGTAATTGTACCTTTTCGCCCTGGTATTTTAAGCTGTAAATAAACATAACAAGGGCGAGCCATGAAATTGGCATAAGCCGGCTGTCCGAACAGCGCATGGTATGGGCTCTTGATCTTGACCACTTCAAACCATAGCTTCTCTGCTCTGTAGTCATAGTCATCACCAAAGGCAACTTCCAAGGCAATCTTTCCCATAGGGTATGCCGACATACCAGGGACCACACCATGGAAAACTGTGGAAGACGGCTTAAGATCCTTGTCAGTCAAATTCATCCAACGAAAAGTGTCACAATACAGGATATTAATGCTACTGCCACCGTCCATAAGCACTTTAGTAAACTTATAACCACCAACTTGAGGGGCCACCACAAGAGCTAAGTGACCCGGGTTATCAACCCGCGGTGGGTGATCCGCCCTGCTCCACGATATCGTGTGCTCAGACCATCTCAAATACTGTGGAACAGCCGGCTCTGTTTTATGAACCGCCCGCTTATGAACTTTCTGATCTCGTTTGCAAAGACTTGTGGTGACAACATGGTATTAGCCACTGTTGAGCTGCTTTGGATTACTCTGATATCCTGAGTGGTTTCCTTGCTGATGGTCACCATGACCAGACTGTTGATTATGACCACCATGGTTACCTTGATTTTGATAGCCAGAATTTGAGCCGCCACCACCAAAGCCGGTCCCCTGAGCACCAGATCCTGACCCGCCGAGCGGACCATTATTGTTACCATGATTCCGATTAAAACTCTAAATCCGGTATTCTCGCATGATAAAACAGTCCTTCCAGGCATGAGTCGCCGACTTATTAGGCAGACTATGTTTCGGGCAAGGGTCATTAAGCATTGCTTCAAGATTAAAGTTTTTTCCTCCGAAGGACGGCTTACCATTACCGTTACGACGCTGGTTTTTATATCCAGTGTTGGTGTTAGCTACGAGATCTGACCCACCCTCGGGGTGTCTGTGCTTATCACCATTACCCTGGTTGTTGCCATTATGCCCTGCCACATTCTGCTGCTGACCCTTACCATTACCACTTTTCTTGCCCTTGTTGGATTTCTCATCATCAGATCCAGGGTCCTTGGTGGTATCAGAGTCGGCATATTTAATGAGAGATGCCATAAGCTCACCCATGTCATTACAATGACGTTTAAGCCGCCCAAGCTTATGTTTAAGGGGGGTAAAGTGACAGTTCTTCTCCAAAACCAGAACCGCCTGACCCACCGCAATACTGTCCGAAGAGTGAATAACAGCAGCGACCTGTCGGACTCAATGATGGGCCAACTCATCCTCACGCTGCACGCTGTTATCAAGATCGATAATCGTCAGAGGCTGCTTGCATGTTCCTTTAAAGTTCTGAATGAACCGCGCTTTCAACTCTGCCCATGAATTGATGGAATTAGGAGGCAATCCTTTTAACCAGGTTCGAGCTGGCCCGTCCAACATCATAGTAAAGTATTTGACACATACAGCATCATTGACATCCAGCATCTCCATGGCTAACTCATAACTCTCAATCCAGGCCTCAGGGGGGAGATCAACTGTGTAGTTAGCCACTTTACGAGGACCCTTAAAATCCTTAGGCAGACGTTCATTACGTAAAGCTGGTACTAAAAATGGCACCTCAACAGACCTGGAAATTACCCCAGTGCCTACTGAGGCTGAAGGGGTCACCGGAGGCTGCTGATAAGCCCCTAGTTGAGCCGCCGCTGCTGGCTCCTCCTCTCGGCGAGCTCTGGCTTCGTCCACAATATCATGAGCATGAGTAAGGGGCGGGTTATTACCACGGGGCGGGTCGTCCTGATTCGGTCGAGGACGTTGTTCGCTACGGGAAACCACCGGTGACTCAATGCGCCAGCTATAGCTGCGGCTTGGGAGGGGGGTCGAGTGCACCTGATCACGACTGTGTGAATATTTCTCTTGATGTGCTACCGCCGTCTGCAGGAGCTCAATCGCGTTCCACGCCTCAGCTGCGAAAGGTGTTTCATCGTAGCCGGGTAGCCGCTGCTATCATGTTATCCACCGGGTTAGAATAATGGCCAGATGGTGTTGAAAAACGCCGAGGTGGGGTCTGATCCCTACGGGGCGGGTCTGATAATCGAGGCTGAGCCGCCGCCCCGCTCCCTGGTACTTCAGTAGCCCGGGCTGTATCTGGCGGGTTATTTGGCCCTGCCCCAGGCGTGTTGAATAGGTTCCGCGCATCATACTGCAAAGGCAGGCGGGTTTGGTGTCTCCTTCGAAGAACAACATTGGACGCATTCTGATCCAGACTCAGGCAAAAAGCCTCCGCCCTTATACGCTATGACTCGGCATCCATCAGAGCTTGTTCCCTTGCCATCCTAGCATTCTCTGCATTAAGATCCTCCTGAGCCTTGCCACCTCATCTCGCACCTTTGCAACCTCTGCATTGTGCTGTGCTTGATTCACGGTAGTAACCTCTGTTGCTAACAGATTCATCAAAGTGCCCAAGAGTTCAGGCAAAACCTGAGCCGGTGGCCAAGCTGACCCGCCAGCCCCAGCCGCCACAGCCGCCGAACTAGACGTCACAGCTGCGGTTGTTGATGAATTGAGAGCCAGCCCTGTGCCAGCCATGAAGATAGCAGCCCGGCACGGTGGCTCATAGGGGTCCGGAATACTATCACCATCGGAATAGCCCCCAAGCCCGCCGCCTTGAAGCTGGTAGATCGACTCCGTCTCTCCGGTCGAGGACTCATCACCTGAGTAGATGAGAGTCTCCCCACCGGACACAGAATCCTCCGCAACGTCCATGCCATGCGCAAATCCAACGAAGACACGCTTCCGGCCAGGTTGAACCCTAGAGGGTTGCGCATGCCGAGCCGGCTCGACGAGGTCGGTGCAGATGTCCAGCTCAGGCTCTGATCTGCCAATCTTGCCGATGAAGACGTGAATCCCGCCGAAGGGGACCCAGTACCCGTACTTGATTAACTCGGCCTCGGGGCCCCAGCTAGCGTCATCGATGTAGAGCCTGCCGCGGCGACTCTTAGTCATCGTGCCAACGGCGTATCCCTCGATCCCTGGTAAAGAGCCCTTCAAGAACTCGAAACCACCGTGCGCGGGCCCCATGGTTGCCGCCAACTGTCGCGGTTTTGTCACGGCAGATGCCCTTGTGAAAGGACTTAGGTGTGGAGCCATTGCAATGTAGGTTAGCTTGAAGGGGTTGAGTTGGACGAAAGACAAAAGGTTTACTCAGGTTCGGCCCCTCACGAACGAGGTAAAAGCCTATGTCCTGCTTTGAGTTGTATTGATTGAGTATCGATTACAAGGGAGCGGAATCGCTTTACCTAGCTATCGATTGATTGTAACTTGAGTTAACCCGCGGCAGGGTCTCACCTTTATATGCACAGGTCGAGGCCCTGGGCTTACAAGAGTCCAAGTCGGATCACACAACGTGACCAACTCGGGTTCTAAGTCGCCTTGCCTTGCTAGGCAAGTCGCCATCAGGCGGCTCACATCTCCGAGTTACAGCACCATCCCCTGGTCTTGGTCCTTCAACAGGCCTGCCTCATGAGCCGCCTCCAGTCTTCATATCTCCTCATCTTGGGCCTACTTAGGCTTTCTCTATTGAGTCACCAACAGTGTAACCCAGCCCCTCCTGGGCGGGTCACACCGCCGGGTTATATCCCCAACAGAAATCGTGATATAAAAGGAATTAAGGAGGCACAAAAGCTCAAGCTTGGGGATGCCCAAGGCATCCCAAGATAATACTTCAAGAAGTCTCAAGCATCTAAGCTTGGGGATGCCCCGATAGGCATCCCACCTTTCTTGATCAACAATTATCGGTTAGCCTCGGTTCAGCCTAAGTTTTTGCTTCTTCACATGATGTATGCTATCCTTGGAATGCCATTTTATTTTGTTTTGCTTGCTGTTTTAATAAAATACTTAGATCTAAAAGTTTCTAAATAAGAGAGAGTCCTCAAATAGCTACCCATTTACTTAATTACTCGCTTGATCTTCACTTATATCTTTTTGGAATAGTTTGTCATTTACTCTTGTGCTTCACTTATATCCTATGAGTAATTTTTTGAATGAATTGAATATCATAAAGTTGAAATTATATGTGCTTCATATTCTTGTATCATACCTAGTAGTAGCTTCACATCGGGTTTAGAAAGTGAAATCTTTTGAAGCTTGATAATCACAATATTGGTCATACAAGTAATTCATGAATGATTAGTATAAGGAAGAGAACTTTCACATACAAATACATTATCTTGAAAATCTTCTATGATTGTGAATACCCATTAATTATTTCCAAACTTGAGCAAATTAGTTGAAGTTGGACAAGGAAGACAACGTAATGAGTTATGGTTGTGTATATTTGCATAGAAGTTATATTGTTATGGATCCTCCAACATGTGGTGTTTGCTTAGGATCTTTTTCTAGCCAAAAATTCGTACTAAGTAGAGATACTACTTGTGCATCCAAAAACCCTTAAACCCAGTTTCTTGCCATGAGTGTCCACCATACCTACCTATGGATTGAATAAGATCCTTCAAGTAAGTTGTCATCGGTGCATAAAGCAATTAAAATTGCTCCTAAATACGTTTGATCTTTTATTGTAAGGGAAAATAAGCGTTGTACAAACTTGTGATGGCAAAGTAATAAAAGCGACGGACTGCATAATAAAGGTTGCTATCATAAGGGGCAATATAACATGATGTTCCTTTGCACTAAGAGCTTGGGGCATCCAAAAATAAAAATGCATGACAACCTCTGCTTCCCTCTGCGAAGGGCCTATCTTTTACTTTTCAGTATTTACTTTTATGCAAGAGTCAATGGTATATATTCTCATTTCAACCTCAATTATTCTCTAGTCGGCAAGCATCATGTCATGGGGAAAGATCTAGGCACATATGGCCAGTCAAATATATTTGATCATGATTTATTATTGTTGACAATTATCTCTATGATAAATGAGTTGGGAGGCGAAACATTAAGCCCCTATCTTTCTCTGTGTTCGATGGATGCCATTTGTTCTAAAAATATGCTTTGAGTACTAGCAATCGTAGAAGACTATATGATGATTGATTATGCGGAGCTCTTACTTAGACTTTGTTGAATAAGTTGAATTGCAATTCTTGGTGACTGAGAACATAGGTTGTTAAGTTTCAAGAGAAGGCATTATTTGAACCGTAGCGTGTGAATTGATTGCTACTTTATCATGATGAGTTTTATGAGAAAGTGTTGCTGTTATGATGCTAGGAAAAGTGATTGAAATTATCATTGATCAAACTTACACACTATGCTAGCATTCACACTTCATAAATTATTATTTTTATCATTTACCTACTCGAGGACCAGCAGGAATTAAGCTTGGGGATGTTGATACGTCTCCAACATATCTGTTAGGGCATATTTCTCCGTAAGTGGTTGGTGACAATGTGTTTACGGACTAATCGTGTGCATTGAGCATTTCAGACTTTCAAGCATATGGCACAAGACAATTTGTGCCCCTCGGAGTTTCAAGTGAAGACGGTTTTCTTTCCCTTGTTTCTTTTCTGGTGGATTTGAGTCGTAGGGAAAACCGTACTATTAAG
Organism: Thinopyrum elongatum; assembly: GCA_011799875.1. NCBI lineage: Eukaryota > Viridiplantae > Streptophyta > Magnoliopsida > Poales > Poaceae > Thinopyrum > Thinopyrum elongatum. The sequence goes on along the minus strand of CM022298.1, from coordinate 683,740,064 downwards.
AGGGGGTCCATTTCAGAAAGGTTCGGGTGGATCAACACATACACACTCATATTGCACCCATCGTCTCTTTCCGCTTCATTGGAGTTGTGCTTCGTTTATGTCGAAGAAGGGGAGAAGAGCTGCAAGCGGTAGTATCGTGGGTAGCAGTGGTAGTACCGCCTATAGGTGGTAGTACCGCTGTTACTCCCGCTTGTACTACAGCTCGTAGTTGGGGCATCGACTTTTTTGTGTCGGGTTTTACGGTAGTACCTCAGGGTCTCTACCGTGCTACCGGTTCGCCCCTAGAAAACTGGCGGTTGTAGAAGCGGTAGTACCGGCTATAGGCGGTAGTACCGCCCCTACTACCGCGGCTACCACCGCCCGGTCCTCTGTTTTCTCCCCTGCTCTTCTAATCTCCTGTTCATGCTACAAGGAGCGATAGTACCACTCCCAGAGCGGTAGTACCGCTTGCCTGCAGGCTGAGAGGTGCATAACGGTTGGATTTGTCCCCCACTATAAAAGGGGGTCTTCTTCCTCAAGAAGACCTACCTCTTCCTCCCCCAAATCTCCATTGTTGCTCCAAAGCTCATTTTCGCCCGATCTCTCTCCCTAGCCAATCAAACTTGCTGCTTTTCTAGGGATTGGTTGAGAAGGCCCCGATCTACACTTCCACCAAGAGAAATTTGATTCCCCCCACTAATCCCTTGTGGATCTTGTTACTCTTGGGTGTTTGAGCACCCTAGACGGTTGAGGTCACCTCGGAGCCACATTCCATTGTGGTGAAGCTTTGTGGTGTGGTTGGGAGCCTCCAATTAAGTTGTGGAGATTGCCCCAACCTTGTTTGTAAAGGTTTGGTCGCCGCCTTCAAGGGCACCACTAGTGGAATCACGACATCTCGCATTGTGTGAGGGCGTGAGGAGAATACGGTGGCCCTAGTGGCTTCTTGGGGAGCATTGTCCCTCCACACCGCTACAATAGAGACGTACTTTCCCTCAAAGGGAAGGAACTTCAGTAACACATCCTCGTCTCCACCGGCTCCACTTGTGGTTATTTCTTACCTTTACTTCGGACAAGCTTTACTTGTGTTGTTTATCTTGCTTGCTCTTGTTGTTGTTATTGTTAGCATCATATATGTTGCTCACCTAGTTGCATATCTAGCTAACCTTTTGTTGTGAACCCTAATTCAATAAGGAAAGTTAAAATTTGGTTAGTTGCCTATTCACCCCCCCCCCCCCTCTAGTCAACCATATCGATCCGTTCAATTGGTATCAGAGCCTCGTCTCTTTATTAATGGTTTCACCACCCGAAGAGTATGGTTGACACCGGGGAGGAAGTGCCCGAGGCCATGGAGTTGACTTCGATCACATGAGACGACTTAAATGAAGATATGGCTTCAATTAAGACCTCTATGATGACCGAAGTCAAGTCCATGCTCAAAGAATTGCTTGAGGGGTTGAAAGCTCCTCCCGATCCTTTGCTTGTGGTTAATCCCGCTGATACGTCCATTTTGCATCATGTTTTCCTACTGTTATTTATCATGTTTTTATGCATAATAATGCTTTTTGGAGTATTTCAAATGCCTTTTCTCTCATATTATGCAAGGTTTACACAAAGAGGGAGAATGCCGGTAGCTGGAATTCTGGACCTGGAAAAGCTACGTCAGAGTTACCTATTCTGCACATCTCCAAATGAGCTGAAAATTTAAGGAGAATTGTTTTGGAATATATGAAGAATATTGGAGCAAATAACTACCAGAAGGGGCCCACTAGGTGGGCACAACCCACCTGGGTGCGCCAGGGAGCCCAGGCGCGCCCTGGTGGGTTGTGCCCTTCTCGGCCCACCTCTGGTGCCCCTCTTCTAGTATATAAGTCATTTTGACCTAGAAAAAAAATAAGGAGAGGAATTTTGGGACGAAGCGCCGCTCTCTCGAGGCGGCACTTGGGCAGGAGCACTTTTGCCCTGCGGCGGAGCGATTCCACCGGGGGAACTTCCCTCCCGGAGGGGGAAATCATCGCCATCGTCATCACCAACAACTCTCCCATCTTTGGGAAGGCCATCTCCATCAACATCTTCAACAGCACCATCTCCTCTCAAACCCTAGTTCATCTCTTGTGTTCAATCTTTGTACCGGAACCTTATATTGGTACTTGTGGGTGACTAGTAGTGTTGATTACTATATGGTTTATTTGGTGGAAGATTATATGTTCAGATCCATTATGCTATTTAATACCCCTCTGATCTTGAGCATGATTATCATTTGTGAGTAGTTACTCTTGTTCTTGAGGCCATGGGAGAACATGTTGCAAGTAATTATGTGAACTTGATATGTGTTCGATATTTTGATGATATGTATGTCATGATTCCCTTAGTGGTGTCATGTGAATGACGACTACATGGCACTTCACCATATTTGGGCCTAAGGGAATGCATTGTGGAGTAATTATTAGATGATGGGTTGCTAGAGTGACAGAAGCTTAAACCCTAGTGTCTGTGTCAAAACCGGCAGACCTCGGGGTAGGGGGTCCCGAGCTGTGGATCTAGGGTCGATGGGTAACAGGGGACGAAGAACACAGTGTTTACCCAAGTTCGAGCCCTCTAGAAGAGGTAAAACCCTACGTCCTACTTGATTGTATTGAATGTATGACATGGTTTACAGAGTAGATCTACCTCAAGATCAGCATGAGCTAAACCCTAAGGCTACGAGGTGATGAATGTAGCTCTAACCCTAATGACTACAACCCTCGGTTTATATAGACACCGATAGGGTTAGGGTTGCCGGAGATAGATTACAACAAGAGGGAAAGAGATCTCGTCCATCCTTGACTTGGAGGGCACACCACGGCTTCATAGATCTTCGGTCACCATACGGCTCCACCAGTTCGGCCCATGTATAATGGGCCATCGCCCCGAGGACCCCTTAGTCCATGACTCCCTAAGTAGCCCCCGAACTTGCCTCCAACGCCAAGACTTGTATCCAGCATCCACTCATCCGACCTATATTCAGCTTGCGAGGCGAGTTCTTCCATGTTCGGAACTAGGTGATATCCGGAATCTGAAACGGTAGTTTTACTTAACACCGAAGGCAATAAAAACATCGCTCAAGCGCAAATAGTGCCTTTACCTGACAACTTTTTCTCTCTCAACGAAGTGTCGCTTCCGGCCATAACACCAAGCAGCTACTATTTCTCGAAGCGTGGCTCAAGGCTGACGCCACGTTTGACACGTCCCCTCAAGGTGAAGATCGTGTCCCGTTTTTCGGGGGATATGGTTAATGATTTCAATTCCCCTCCCCTCTCATAACATTGCGGAGATATTGGGAAGTGGAGGAGCCAACGGCGAGGAAAAAGGAATCCCTGGCCTGCCCACTGTCTATAAAGGGGTGCTGCTATAGTCTGCATCCCATGCCCTCTTCGACCTTTCGCTCACGCAGACCTTCAGAGCTCCATCGCCCTTTCTCCCTGCTTCCACAGCGAATCCCACTTCACCTCCTTCGACCATGGCCGGATCTGGCGCCAATGGGAACTGGGAGTCCTCCTCCATCACCGAAGAGGGCCAGATCATCCCTACGCCCGAGCCGGGTGAAAGGGTAGTTTTTCTCCCCCATTTCCTTAGGGGGCTCAGATTTACCCTGCATCCCTTTGTGCAGGGGCTGATGTTCTTCCACGGGCTGGATTTTCACGATCTAGCCCCCAACTCCCTCCTCCACATCTCGACCTTCATCATCGTCTGTGAAGCACTCCTCCGGGTCCAGCCGCACTTCGGTTTCTGGCTGAAGGTGTTCAATGTCAAGCCCAAGGTGGTCGGCGGCTAGCATGCGGACTGTGGAGGGGCCATGATTAGTAAGCTGACACAGGTCCAGTGGCCAGACGGCCACTCCGTCAACACCGTTCGGATGTGGCAGAAGGAGTGGTTTTATATCACCGAGCCGAGGGAGGCCGCCTGGGGAGCGGCCCCCACATTCAGGTCCGGACCCCCTACCAGATTGGCCTCTTGGACCACCAAGAGCCCGGACTAGGGGTGTGTTGCCGATACGAAAGCATTGCAGAAGCGCGTCGATAGCATAATAGAGACTGGCGCGAAGCTGGTTGACGTGGTCCAGATCATGCTCCACCGCCGGCTCCTCCCTTTCCATGAGAGGGCCAAGCCTATGTGGGAGCACAAGCCCGAGGATCCGAACACCGTGCGACAGCTCTACGGCACGACTCCTGACAAGATATGGGGCCAACTATTCCAGCCCCAGAAGGAGTGGCTGATCGAGGGGAAGGACATCGTCCTCGACGCCGTGAACCCCCCAAGGGAGGTGAGCGGCATTTTTCTTCGAGGAGTGTTCGGATATTCACACCATGTTTGATTCGGTCTAACCCTGGTATGTGGATTTTGCAGGGCTGGCTTGCCAAGGCCAAGAAGATCCGCGACCCGGCGCCTCTGCCGAAAGGGCCCGATCAGAGCAGCTGGAAAAGCTGCTAGTCGTGGTGCCTTATAAGGCACCTGCCAAGAAGGGCAAGAAGAGAGAAGCGCTGGAGGCCAGGGAGGGCCTCCGCCGCAGGGTTCGTCCGGGCAATCGGTCCGGAGATGATGCGGCCTCATCCGTGCAGGATGGGGGTGAGGATGAGGACGAGGAGGAGAGTGCCTCCTCGCACTCCAAGAAGAGGGCGGCGTCCGAGGACGTCGAGGAGGTCCAACCTTCGCCGGCCCCAAAAAGACAATGCCGGCCCAAGCTGGTTCTGTCCGACAGTTCGGATTCCGACAAGGAGTCCGAAGTGTCCAACAAGGTTCCGGAGAAGGAACCCAGGGTCAAGCCCTCGGCCAGCAGGTAAGGCATTGGCATTTTTAGCTATCTCGTTTTCAGTAATTTGCTTTAGTTGAAGGTTAACCCTTCCGAGTTGCAGTCCCCCACATGAACGCCCCACCGAGCAGACTTCGGAGGGGACAGTGGGTCTATGGCGCATTCCACGCCTCCTCTGATCCCCGAGGAGGTTGAGGAGGTGCGGTCCCAAAGGACTCATCCTCCCCCGAACACAAAGGGGGAGGCGGACGCCGTAATGACTGAGGTTAACACCTTGGTCACCGAAGACCAGGAGGGAGCGTCCCTCCTGGCTGACGAGGGAGAAGAGTCCGGACCATCCGGACCCCATCCGTCGACCGCTCCCGAGCCCTCAAGGCCTTCGATGGCACAGGCTCCTCCCAGCGGGGAAGGGGCCAGGGAGCCAACGCTAGCGCCGAACACCTCTACACAGGCAGCGGCTGGCTGGCCAGACGTGCTGGAGGAGCTGGTGAACAACTCCGTCATCATTGATGGGCACCGCATTCTAATGAGTGCGGTCATGCAGAGTGTTCGTTCCGTCCAATCCGGACTGAACGACACTGTCCAAGGCCTTCTAATAGGCTTTGAGATAAGTCAAGTAATGCTCTTTCCTCATAATGCGGTTGTAATTGTTAGTTTGGGTAGGCCGTATAAATAGCAGCCCCCGAGACTCTGCCAGGACCTCAGAGAGACCTGCAGAGGATCAAATTCGATAGGCCGAATAATAATGTCGACATTTCTTTTGCTGACGCTGGCATCTTCCGTGGCCGCGGCTGCTAATGCCGCGACGTTAGAGGAGATGGATCGAAATCTCAAGCTATCCGATAAAGAGCTTGACCTTGTCAACAAACGGCTTGACAAGGCGCAAGGTAAGCCTTGTGAGAAGATGTGTACTTGCTTGACGCCGGATATTGACGATCCGGACTGTGTGCTAATCCCTTATCTTGATGATAATGTAGCTGCTGCCGCCGAGGTCGAGGGCTTGAAGGAGGCCCTGAAGAAAGCCGAGACTGAGGCGGCCGCGAAGAAGACGGCCGCTGAGAAGGCGGTGGCCGTGCTTGAGAAGGCCAAGCTTTCTGCTGATCAGCACGAGGCTCGTGTGACCGAAGTCCAAGTGGAGCTCCAGGATGCCGCCAAGAAGCTGGAGGCCCTTAAGAAGGGGCAGGAGGAGCAATCCTCCCGGCTATCCAAGGCGGAGAGGGAGCTTCAGGAGGCGAGGAGTGATGCGCGAGGTGTCCGAGAGGAGCTCTACCAAGCCACGCAAATTGCAAATGGTAAGAAATACTTACAGCAGAGTGTGTTCGGAGGCAACAGGTTCGCCCTGCTGACGTGGGTCTGGTGCTCCGCAGGCATCTTTGCCGAACTTCCGAAGAATGCGGCGGCCGCGGCGAGGCACTATGCCACCCTCGAGGAGGATTCCACGCAACGGCTCTTCTGGTCACAGTTTCCGGGCTCCGAGCACCCCCTCCCCCCTTCTAAGCGATCAAATGAAGGAGCTAATGGAGATGCATCGCATGTCGGACCTGGCCGTAAAGGACCTCTGTGTCAGCCTATGGCCGGCCGAGACCATTCTGAACACCTACTTCGGCCTTGTGTAGAAGCTGCGGGAGGCGCCGCTCCGGATTGACGCCGTAAAGCGGTCAGCGTGCCTTGAGGGGGCGAGGCTCGCGTTTGCGAAAACCATGGTGCATTGGCCGAGGATTAATCCAATGGAGATGGCCACTGGTCCTCCGCCCAAGGGGAAGGAGCATCGCCGCCCCGAGCAGTACTTCGCACAGGTGATAACCGGAGCGCGGGCGATAGAGGGCCAGTGTTCGAAAGATGTAATGTTTGAGTAGTTGTATTAAGTTTGTATCAAGTGGGACTTATGCTTTATTATGCGCCCGACGGACTTATTTGATATTGTAATGATTAAATTTTGACTCCTGTGTGGCCGTACGTTTATTCTGAAAGCTGTTGGAAATATGCCCTAGAGGCAATAATAAATTAGTTATTGTCATATTTCCCTGTTCATGATAATCGTTTATTATCCATGCTAGAATTGTATTGATCGGAAACTCAAATACATGTGTGGATACATAGACAATAACATGTCCCTAATAAGCCTCTACCGGACTAGCTCGTTGATCAAAGATGGCTATGGTTTCCTAGCCATGGACATGAGTTGTCATTTGATAACGGGGTCACATCATTAGGAGAATGATGTGATGGACAAGACCCAAACTATAAACGTAGCATGTGATTGTATCAAGTTTGTTGCTATCATTTTCTGCATGTCAAGTATATGTTCCTATGACCATGAGATCATGCAACTCACTGACACCGGAGGAGTACCTTGTGTGTACCAAACGTCACAACGTAACTGGGTGACTATAAAGGTGCTCTACAGGTATCTCCGAGGGTGTCCGTTGAGTTGGCATGGATCAAGACTGGGATTTGTCACCCCGTATGACGGAGAGGTATCTCAGGGCCCACTCCGTAATACAACATCACAAGAAGCTTGCAAGCAATGTGGCTAATGAATTAGCCATGGGATCTTATATTACGGAACGAGTAAAGAGACTTGCCGGTAACGAGATTGAACTAGGTATGGAGATACCGACGATCGAATCTCGGGCAAGTAACATACCGATAGACAAAGGGAACTGCATACGGGATTAGATGAATCCTTGACATCGAGGTTCGACCAATAAGATCTTCATAGAATATGTCGGAACCAATATGGGCATCCAGGTCCCGCTATTGGCTATTGACCGTAGAGGTGTCTCGGTCATGTCTACATAGTTCTCGAACCCGCAGGGTCTACACACTTAATGTTTGGTGATGATATAAGTATATTTGAGTCATTATGGTTGTTACCGAAGGTTGTTCGGAGTCCCTGATGAGATCCCGGACATGACGAGGAACTCCGGAATGGTCCGGAGGTGAATATTGATATATTGGACGAAGGGTATTGGAGTCCGGAATTGTTCCGGGGGTACCGGGAGATGACTAGCATGACCGAAAGATGTTTCGGGGGGTCCCGGCAAGTGTTGGGGGGGGGGCACATGGGCCAAGGGGAGGGGGAAAACCAGCCCACTAAAGGGATGTGCGCCCCCCTCACCCTTTCCCATGTGACCAGGAGAGGTGGGGCGCCCCCCTCTAGAGTTTCCCTCCACCCGGCTTGGGGGGCAAGTCACCCTAGGGGAGATCCCATCTGCCCTGGCCGCCGCCCCCTAGGGGCGGCACCCCCTCCTCCCTTCCCCTATATATATAGAGGTAGAGAGAAGGCAGCCGCAACCCCTTGAGCACATCTCCACGCCACGGCGCTACCTCTCCTCTCCGTCGCATCCCTCTTCCTCTTCGTACTACTTAGCGAAGCTCTGCTGAGATTCCGCCACCACCACCGCCACCACGCCGTCGTGCTGCCGGACGACTGGAGCTACTACTTCACCATCGCTCGCTGGATCGAGGAGGTGAAGGCGTCATCAAGCCGTACGTGTGATGAAAGCGGAGGTGCCGTTCGTTCGGCACTTGGATCGGGAGTTCGCGGGACGGATCGTGATTGGATCGCGAAGACGTTCTACTACATCAATCGCATTTCTTAACGCTTCCGCTTAGCGATCTACAAGGGTATGTAAATGCAATATCTCCTCTAGTAGATGGTCATCTCCTAGATTGATCTTGGTGAGCGTAGGAATTTTTTTGTTTCCCATGCAATGTTCCCCAACAAAAGCTACCAGTCGTCGGCTTCAGCCCCCAAGTGAATATCACGAGGGGTGTTTCGTCTCCGCACTGTTACCCTTAGCCAACGTCTTGGTGCCCGGAGGCGGTAGTGCGGGAGCGAAACCAGGCGATCAGACTATTAGGTTTTACTGCTTTCACTTAGCCTTAGGAGCTTGACGGTGGGGACTAGGGACTAGCCCCGGGTGTATTGTGATGTACTTGGGGATCAAAACCTACCCATTCCGATCACATGGTTTGTGTTAAGACGAACACTTCGTGTGACACGGAGAAATCGCCAACGATTTTTAGAGTCGAACCTCGTCATCGGATCACGGACCCGTTCGCACTTACTATGACGGTCAGTGTTTGGCTTTTTCCTCCTAAGGTACTTGAGCGGGCAAACCAGAAGTACAATCGCAGGGGTTCTCCCTTTGCCCTCTTAGCCGAACATGTGGAACATAAGAGGCAAGCACAGGAGCCGGGCAACCCAACTATTGACCCAAGACATAGTTCAGAACAGATGCATATAGTGCAATATCCGAGACGCCGAACACCTAACAGAAAGCGGTGCCGGACTTGGAGATATTGAGCTGATATATAAATCAAACTCTTGACTGTTTAATATTTTCATGCCGGGCTGTTCGAAGAGCGAGGAGAGAATCGGAAAGGGGATAGACAAGTCGCAGAATGCGGATATCCGAACACCATAAATGGTATTTTTATTACTTCTCATAAGCTCGGGACATCTAACGTACAATTCGAACTGCAAAGGCGGTACTTATAAGAGAAAATAGAAAGAAAGTTTTACAGAGTAAAGGTTGATGCAGGGCCTTGATGCGTGAGTTGAAGCCTTCACTGTGCCCTGCTGCACGTCTGCGCCTTTGCTGCTGATAGGTGGGGGATGGGACGTTCGATGAGACCTTGATGAGCGAGGACCCTGCCGATGGAGCTTTATGCTTGGGGGTATCTGGAATTGGTCCCCAAGTCGTCCTAAGGCGAGGTAATTCCGAAGTTCGGTTTAACCGAACATGTACTTCGGATTAATGTATGCCTCACGGCTGCCCATGGTATTTTGAGTGCGAAGTTGTGCTGACGAGGCACATCGAGCGTGAAGAATGTGGGCGTGCCGTGGGGCGCATATCCCTATTGCGGCGAACACATGCGGGGTCCCATGACGGGGAACGGGTTCAAACCCATTTACTATTGTCGCCGGCCTTCACGGCGGGTCGGCACCCGGGCCTATATGGGCCGGTGTGGTCTTCGGCTGCTAGGGCCGCAGTGTGCTCTTCGGTTCGAAGTGAGCGTTCTATGTTGCCGTTGATAGTAATGACGCCCGAGGGACCAGGCATTTTCAATTTGAGGTACGCGTAATGCGGAACGGCATTGAATTTGGCGAACGTTGTTCGGCCGAGGAGGGCGTGATATCCACTGCGAAAAGGTGCAATATCGAAGATCAAGTCCTCGCTTCAGAAGTTATCCGGAGATCCGAACACTACTTCAAGCATCACGGTGCCCGTGCAGCGGGCCTCCACTCCCGGAATGACCCCCTTAAAGGTGTGTTACTGGTTTTAATCCTTGATGGGCCGATCCCCATTTTCCTCACTGTGTCTTCATATATCAGGTTGAGGCTGCTACCTCCGTCCATTAGGACTCTAGTGAGGTGGAATCCATCGATGATGGGGTCTAGCACTAAGGCTGCGGACCCACCATGGCGTATGCTGGTGGGATGGTCCCTGTGATCGAACATGATCGGGCAAGCTGACCATGGGTTGAACTTCGGCGCTACTGGCTCGATGGAGTATACATCTCGTAGTGCTTGTTTCCTCTCCTTCTTCGGCATATGGGTTGCGTAAATCATGCTTACCATCTTGACCTCGGAAGGGAAGGGTTTCTGGCCTCCACTATTCGGCCTGCGGGGCTCGTCATCGTTCTTGCTTCATGGGCTTTTGCCCGAGTCTTCGGCTGTGAGTTTGCCGGCATGTTTGATCACCCAACAATTTCGGTTGGAGTGGTTGGCGGGCTTCTTTGTTGTGCCGTGGATCTGACAAGGCCTGTCCAGAATTGTGTCTAGTTTGGATGGGCCGTCATTGTTGCCTTTAGGGGCTTTCTTTCGAGGTTGGGACTTTTGGTTTCGGAATCCGACCGTTACTGCCGTATCCTCACCCTCGCCACCATTGTGGCGACATTATTCTTGCTGTGTCGGGGCTTTCCATTTCTGTCCCGAACCTCGGAGGTACCGGGTGTGTCTGGGTTGGTGTTCTTGCGAGCAAGCCAACTGTCCTTGCCCGCGCAAAAGCGGGTCATGAGGGAAGTAAGGGCTGCCAGGTTTGTCCTGGCCGAGCTATCGGACGAGCCATTCATCCTTGACACTATGCTTGAAGCCAGCCAAGGCTTCGGCATCCGGACATTCGACTATCTGGTTTTTCTTGGTCAGTAATCGGTTCCAAAATTGTCGGGCAGACTCTCCGGGTTGTTGTGTGATGCGATTTAGGTCGTCAGCGTCCGGAGGCCGGACATAGGTGCCCTGAAAGTTTGCTCAAAAAGCGTCCTCAAGCACTTCCCAGCAGCCTATAGATTCTTCGGGAAGGCTGTTCAACCAGCGTCGAGCTGGACCTTTAAGCTTTAGCGGCAGATGTTTAATGGCGTGGAGGTCATCTCCTCGCGCTCTGTGTATGTGTAGGAGGAAATCCTCTATCCATACGGCTGGATATGTGGTTCCGTCATATGATTCGATGTTCACGGGCTTGAAGCCTTCCGGGAATTAGTGTTGCATCACCCTCTCTATAAAACACAGGGGGTATGCGGCGCCCCGAATTCGGGCTACATCGCGTCGAAGGTCCTCGACCCTCTGAGCCTACTGTTGCTCCCGGATTCTATCATTTCGGTTTAGCCGATCATAGTATCATTCCCGGTAAGCGGGCGGGTCCTCTCTGGGTCCGTAGATGGACCTGGTACGGCCTCCACGAGCATCTAGGTCATGGCGGAGGTCGTACTCGTAAGTGGGACACACTTGATCCTTGCCATGACGATGAGGTCGGACGGCTTGGTGTTCGGCCTCGTCAGCTTCCCTGTCCTGCCCTCTAGGGGGGCGGTGCGGTTGTTCGGCGTTTGTATATGTCAGGCGTGTTGGCTCTATGGCCTCATCGTCGAACTGGGGCAATAGCCTTCGCTTGGGATAACTCCTGGTTGGCTGTTCGCGCCCATACCCCTCTTCGGCAGCTAGGACTTCAGTCCATCGGTCGTTGACGGTGTCCTGTTCGGCTTTGATTTTGCGTTTTTTTTCTTTAGGCTACGGGCGGTGGCTAGAAGCCTCCGCTTGAACTGTTCCTACTCTAGAGGGTCTTCGGGGACAATGAAATCGTCCTCCCCAAGAATGGCCTCCTCTTTAGAGAGTGGGAGGTAGTTGCTATCCTCGGAGTCATCGGGGTTTTCTGAATTGAGCGGGTCCTCCTGCCCCGCGGGGTCATCCTGATGATTTTCGAAGGCCGCGTCTCCGGCGAGGTCATCCGTATTATTTACGGTGCCGTTCTCCGCAGAGTCCACATTGCTCGCATGGCTTCGACGTGGCTTTGATCAACGGCGCTGTTTTCGGTGTTTGGGCGGCTCATCTCTGGGCTTGCCTCTGTCCTGATTGGGAGTGTCGTCGCCGTCTTTGGGGGTGTCCAGCATGTAAATGTCGTAGGTGGAAGTGGCCGACCAGCGGCCGGTGACGCGGGGGGGGGGGGGGCAACATCGGCATTAGCCGTGGCTCCGTCCCCCTCATCCATGTATTCGATATTCTCCGAATTATAGTCTAGCATATCGGTTAAATCATCGATAATGGCTACCAAGTGGGTGGTGGGTGGGACGCAAAATTCCCTATAGTACGCGTCGATGGGTTGACGACCGTGAGCGGGGGAGAGGTCCTCCTGGATTGTCATTTTCTGAATTTGGTCCAACACCTCATTTATCATAGTGAGGGTCGCCGAACTTGAGGGCTCTGGGCCAGATTCCGTTGTAACAGGGGCAGTCAATGCCCTAGCCAGTCCTTCATTTCTATAGGCCGAGCTAAGCTCGGGGTGCGAAACCGGATCCTCGATCGGGTCCGGACAGTCATCGGAAGTCAAGGACGGATTTTGATCCCTGCATGTGGATTCCACGCCGGGGATTCAGATCGAGTTGCTTCGGGCCGGGGGTAATTCCTGGCCATCGGCCGCCACTTTGTTGTGGGAGCTCAAGGTTGGGTGAGCATTGTGGAGGAACTGTTCGGCTGAGATTGACACTTGGCTTCTACCTCCAGATCCTGCCTCGAAGGTCGGGGATAAGTCCCCCTCCAACATGATGGGTTCGGGCGAAGGTGGAGTCTGGCTACCGCTCGAAGCGGAGCTCTCCTGGCTTGAAGCTGCTGGGGCCAATCCGTACATCGGATCGGAGGAAGACTCCAAGGCGGGCACAACGAGGCCTGCGTGGGTGCGGGAAGGGGTAGTGAGTCCGGCGAAGACCATATCGCCCCGTGAGTCCGCCACATATTCCAGGTTGCCGAATCGAATTTGGTGTTCGAGGGCGAAGTTGTCAATCTGATCCAAACGACCAGTCGGGTCGGCGTGCAGCACGATGCTGCCGAACGCGAAGAGTTGACCGGGGACGAAGAAGTCCCCGGATCCGACGCCTTCTCCTATGATCAGGCGAGCCATCGATCCTTTGAGCGACCCCACAGTGGAACTCTCAATGAAAGCACCAATGTCAATGTCAAAACCGGCAGACCTCGGGGTAGGGGGTCCCGAGCTATGGATCTAGGGTCGATGGGTAACCGGGGACGACGAACACAGTGTTTACCCAGGTTCGGGCCCTCTCGAAGAGGTAAAACCCTACCTCCTGCTTGATTGTATTGAATGTATGACGTGGTTTACAGAGTAGATCTACCTCGAGATCAGCTTGAGCTAAACCCTAAGGCTATGAGGTGATGAATGTAGCTCTAACTCTAATGACTACAACCCTCGGTTTATATAGACATCGATAGGGTTAGGGTTACCGGAGATAGATTACAACAAGAGGGAAAGAGATCTCGTCTAACCTTGACTTGGAGGGCACACCACGGCTTCATAGACCTCCGGTCACCATATGGCTCCACTAGTCCGGCCCATGTATAATGGGCCATCGCCCCAAGGACCCCTTAGTCCATGACTCCCTCACCTAGTTTATGCGTTATTTCATAAGGGACTGATTTGGATCCAAAAGTTTAATGCTATGGTTAGATTTTATCTTAATACTTTTCTCGTAGTTGCGGATGCTTGCGAGGGGGTTAATCATAAGTAGGAGGTTTGTTCAAGTAAGAACAACACCTATGCACCGGTCCACCCACATATCAAATTATCAAAGTAGCGAACACAAATCAAACCAACATGATGAAAGTGATATGATGAAATTCCCGTGTACCCTCAAGAACGTTTTGCTTATCATAAGAGACCGTTTTGGCCTGTCCTTTGCCACAAAAGGATTGGGCTACCTTGCTGCATATTATTTACCATTACCGTTAGTTGCTCGTTACAAATTATCGTGCTATCAAACTACTTGTTACCGACTATTTTAGTGCTTGCAGAAAATTCCTTGCTGAAAACCACTTGTCATTTCCTTCTGCTCATCGTTGGGTTCGACACTCTAACTTATCGAAAGGACTATGATTGATCCCCTATACTTGTGGGTCATCAAGGATCTTTTCTAGCGCCGTTGCAGGGGAGTGAAGCGCTCTTGGTAAGTGGAAATTGGTAAGGGAAAATTATTACTACGTGCTGAAATTTATTGTCACTTGTTACTATGGAGAATCATCCTTTGAGGGGTTTATTTGGGGTATCTTCACCTTGACCGGAACCACAATTAGCTACCCCTCAACCTACTGCACCTACTGAAAATATTGGTTATGAAATTCCTTACGGTATGATAGAACAACTGCTAGCTAATCCTTATGCAGGAGATGGAACTGAACATCCTGATATGCACTTGATATATGTGGATGAAATTTGTAGATTATTTAAGCTTGCAGGTTTGCCCAGAGATGAAGCTAAGAAGAATTTTTTCCCTTTATCTTTGAAGGGAAAAGCATTGGCATGGTATAGGCTATGCGATGATATTGGATCTTGGAACTGGAATCGATTGAAATTGGAATTTCACCAAAAAAAAATATCCTATGCATCTAGTTCATCGTCATCGGAATTATATATATAATTTTTGGCCTCGTGAAGGAGAAAGTATCGCTCTAGCTTGGGGGAGGCTTAAGTCAATGTTATATTCATGCCCCAATCATGAGCTTTCAAGAGAAATTATTATTCAGAATTTTTATGCTCGGATTTCTCGTGATGATCAATCCATGCTCGATACTTCTTGTACTGGTTCTTTTATGAAGAAGACTATTGAATTCAGGTGGGATCTTTTAGAAAGAATTAAACGCAACTCTAAAGATTGGGAACTCGATGAAGGTAAAGAGTTAGGTATTAAGCTTGAATTCGATTATGTTAAATCTTTTATGAATACTGATGCTTTTCACAAGTTTAGCACTAAATATGGACTTGACTCTGAGATAGTAGCCTCCTTTTGTGAATCATTTGCTACTCATGTTGATCTACCTAAGGAGAAGTGGTTTAAATATCACCCACCTATTAAAGAAGAAATTAAAGAACCCGACATTGCTAAAGATGAAACTATTATTTACAATGTTGATCCAGTTGTGCCTACTGCTTATATTGAAAACCCACCTTTCCATGTTAGGATAAAGGAACCTGCTAAGGTTTCAACTGTGGTTCGCAAAAGTAATATTAGAGCACCTAAACCTGCTGAACAAATTAACGTAGAACCTAGTGTTGCTATGGTTAAAGATCTCTTGGTAGAAAATATTGATGGGCATGTTATTTACTTCTGCGATGAAGCTGCTAGAATTGCCAAACCTGATGAAAAAGATAAACATAGACATGTTGTTGGCATGCCTGTTGTCTTAGTTAAAATAGGAGATCATTGTTATCATGGTTTATGTGATGTAGGTGCTAGCGTGAGTGCTATTCCTTTTACCTTATACCAAGAAATTATGAATGACATAGCACCCGCTGAAATAGAAGACATGTATGTCACTATTAAACTTGCTAATAGAGACACCATCACACCACTTGGGAATGTTAGAGATGCTGAAGTCTTGTGTGGGAAAATAAAATACCCCACTGATTTTCTAGTTCTTGGTTCCCCACAAGATGACTTCTGTCCCATTATCTTTGGTAGACCTTTCTTGAACATTGTCAATGCTAAAATAGATTATGAAAAACAAACTGTCGGTGTTAGCTTTGGTGATGAGTCTCATGAGTTTAATTTTTCCAAGTTTAATAGACAACCTCATAAGAAAGAATTACCTAATAAGGATGAAATAATTGGTCTTGCTTCTATTCCCGTACCTCCTACTGATCCACCAGAACAATATTTGCTAGACCATGAAAATGATATGCATATGCATGAAAGAAATGAGATAGATAAAAAATTCTTTGAACAACGACCTCTGCTCAAACATAATTTGCCTATTGAAACTCTAGGAGGTCCTCCTGCACCTAAAGGTGATCCTGTGTTTGAATTAAAACAATTGCCCAACACTTTGAAATATGCTTATCTCGATGAGAAAAAGATATATCCTGTTATTATTAGTGCTAACCTTTCAGGACATGAAGAAGAAAGATTATTGAAAATTTTGAAGAAGCACCGTGCTGCTATTGGATATACTCTTGATGATCTTAAGGGAATTAGTCCCACTCTCTATCAGCACAAGATTAATATGGAACCTGGTGCTAAACCCGTTGTTGATCATCAACGACGTTTGAATCCTAAGATGAAAGAAGTGGTAAGAATTGAAATATTAAAGCTTCTGGAAGCAGGTATAATCTATCCCATAGCTGATAGTAGATGGGTGAGTCCCGTTCATTGTGTCCCTAAGAAGAGAGGTATTACTGTTGTTCCTAATGATAAAAATGAACTAATTCCACAAAGAATTGTTACTGGCTATAGAATGGTTATTGATTTTAGAAAATTAAATAAAGCAACTAGAAAATATCACTACCCCTTGCCTTTTATTGATCAAATGCTAGAAAGATTATCAAAGCACACACTCTTTTGCTTCCTAGATGGATATTCTAGTTTTTCTCAAATACCTTTTTCACAACCTGATCAAGAGAAAACCACCTTTACTTGCCCTTTCGGAACGTATGCTTATAGATGTATGCCTTTTGGTTTGCACCTGCTACCTTTCAAAGATGTATGACTGCTATATTCTCTGATTTTTGTGAAAAGATTGTTGAGGTTTTCATCGATGATTGTTCTGTATATGGAACTTCTTTTGATGATTGCTTGCGCAACCTTGATCGAGTTTTGCAGAGATGGGAGCGAACTGATCTTGTCTTGAATTGGGAGAAGTGTCACTTTATGGTTGATGAAGGTATTATTTTGGGACATAAAATTTCTGAACGAGGTATTGAGGTGCATAAAGCTAAAGTTGATGCAACTGAGAAAATGCCATGTCATAAAGATATTAAAGGAATTCGAAGTTTTCTCGGTCATGCTGGTTTCTATAGGAGGTTTATTAAAGACTCCTCTAAAATTTCTAGGCCACTTAGAAATCTTTTACAAAAGGATGTCCATTTGTTTTTTATGATGATTGTGTAGAAGCCTTTGAAACACTTAAGAAAGCTTTAACTTCTGCACCTATTGTTCAACCGCCTGATTAGAACTTGCCTTTTAAAATTATGTGTGATGCTAGTGATTATGCTGTTGGTGCTGTTCTAGGACAAAGAGTTGATAAGAAATTAAATGTTATCCATTATGCTAGCAAAACTCTAGACAGTGCCCAAAAAAATTATGCTACTACTGAAAAAGAAATTTTAGCGGTTGTGTTTGCTTGTGATAAATTCAGATCTTACATTGTTGATTCTAAAGTAATTGTTCACACCGATCATGCTGCTATTAAATATCTTATGGAAAAGAAAGATGCTAAACCTAGACTCATTAGGTGGGTTCTCTTGCTACAAGAATTTGATTTACATATAACTAATAGAAAAGGAGCTGAGAACCCCGTAGCTGATAACCTATCTAGGTTAGAAAATATCCTTGATGACACACTACCTATTGATGATAGCTTTCCTGATGAACAACTTGCTGCAATAAATGTTTCTCATAATACTCCTTGGTATGCTGACTATGCTAATTATATTGTTGCTAAATACATACCACCTAGTTTCACATACCAACAAAAGAAAAAGTTCTTCTATGATTTAAGGCATTACTTTTGGGATGACCCACATCTTTATAAAGAAAGAGTAGATGGTATTATTAGAAGTTGTGTACCTGAGCATGAACAGGAACAAATCCTATAGAAATGTCACTCCGAAGCTTATGGAGGGCATCATGTGGGAGATAGAATTGCTCACAAGGTATTGCAATCTGGTTTTTATTAGCCTACTCTCTTCAAGGATGCCCGTAAGTTTGTTTTATCTTGTGATGAATGTCAACGAATTGGTAATATTGGTAAGCGTCAGGAAATGCCTATGAATTATTCACTTGCCATTGAACTATTTGATGTTTGGGGTTTTGATTATATGGGACCTTTTCCTTCCTCTAGTGGGCATACACATATTTTGGTTGCTGTTGATTATGTTACTAAGTGGGTAGAAGCAATTCCAACTAGTAGTGCTGATCATAACACTTCCATTCAAATGCTTAAAGAAGTTATTTTCCCGAGGTTTGGAGTCCCTAGATATCTAATGACTGATGGTGGTTCACACTTTATTCATGGTGCTTTCCGTAAAATGCTTGCTAAATATGATGTTAACCATAGAATTGCATCACCCTATCATCCTCAATCTAGTGGTCAAGTTGAACTTAGCAATAGAGAAATAAAATTAATATTACAGAAAACTGTTAATAGGTCCCGAAAGAATTGGTCTAAGAAATTGGATGATGCACTTTGGGCCTACCGAACAGCGTATAAAAATCGTATGGGTATGTCTCCCTATAAAATGGTTTATGGAAAAGCTTGTCCTTTGCCTCTAGAGTTAGAACACAAAGCATATTGGGCAATTAAAGAACTCAACCATGATTTCAAACTTACTGGTGAAAAGAGGTTATTTGATATTAGCTCACTTGATGAATGGAGAACCCAAGCCTATGAAAATGCCAAATTATTTAAAGAAAAAGTTAAAAGATGGCATGACAAGAGAATCCAAAAGCGGGAATTCAAAGTTGGAGAATATGTTCTTTTGTACAACTCTCGTTTCAGATTCTTTGCAGGAAAACTTCTCTCTAAATGGGAAGGACCATATATCATCGAAGAGGTTTACCGCTCTGGAGCTATCAAAATAAATAATGTCGAAGGTACTAACCCGAAGGTGGTCAATGGGCAAAGAATTAAACATTATATTTCAGGTACGCCTATTAATGTTGAAAGCAATATTATTCAAACTATGACACCTGAGGAACACATAAAAGAGACCTTCCGGAACACTCCAGAATAATTAAAAAAGAGGAGGTACGTATCAGTGAAGGGACTCCGAAAAATCCGCAAAAATATTTTTTGTCAATTTTGGTATATTTTAAAAATTAGGAAAATAAGAAACAACCAGGAAGGCACCCGAGGGGGGCACAAGACACCAGGGCGCGCCAGGGCCCCCTAGCGTACCCAGGTGGGTTGTGCCCACCTCGGGAACCTTCCCGACTCCGTTTTCCTCCCATTTGCTTGTTTCCCAAGATAAAAAAATCTTTATATACCCCCTGAACGTATTGACCACCGTATCACGGAGAAATCTTCTGTTCTTCTTTCTTGCTGTTTTCTGACAGATCTAGATCGCCATGGCCGCTTCGGGCTCCTCCAAGGACAAGTTCTTCGAGGACGTCATCAACCCGTATTTACGGGAGGTGATGCAGCACCCTCAAGCCATTGAGATGCGTGAGGGGGTGCTCCAAATCCGAGACGTCCAGGGCCCCAAGGGGACGGGGACAGTGGATGCCAGGCTCGAAGCTATGAAGCAAGAGGTCTTCAAGTGCAAGGGGATGGTGGAGCGTGGACTCAACGCCAATCACCTCATGATCACGGATTACACCCATGATCTCAAGATGGATGGCAAATCCATGAAGGACATCATCTTCACCTTCAACGAGCAAATAAACTTTCTGCAAAGCCAAATCTATGATCTCCAAAACCAAGTCTTTGAATATGAGGCAAGGTTTAAAGGTATGAGTTTGGCTGCTAGTTGCAGGACTCGCGAGACTCGCTCCTCCTCTTATGATGGTGAGCCATTGCCATGGAAACTGGAAGATAAGATCGCTACTACCTCATCACCACCACCGCCTTCTTCATCACCAAAAGAGACTTGAGTTCATGGTATGCACACTCCCCTTAGCCTGTGCCAAGCTTGGGGGAGGTGTCCCGATATCGTATCAGCACCACTATCTTTGCCTTTATCTATTTTAGTTCGATCTTTAGTTTCCCTATGATTTAGTTGAATAAAAGCTTAGTTTGATCCTTTCTTTTCGAGTGTTTGCTTAGTGATCTATCTATCGATGTAATCATATGCGAGATATATAATAAAGAGTAGTTTGAGTTTTGTTTCTTTACTTTTATGTTTCAATAAAGGAAAGGAAAATAAATGAAAAAGATCATATGCTAAACTTATGGTAAGTAATGACATCACATAAAGAAAAGTATAAGTGGTAAAATTTGTTGGAGATTGACAAACATAGCATTGGTCAATGATGCAACTCATGAAATAATTAATGAGGGAAGAGAAGATTCACATGCAAATACACTATCTTGGACATCTTTAATGATTGTGAGCCCCCATTAAATATTTTGTGTCAAAATAGATGACGTTGGACAAGGAAGACAACATAATGATTTATGTTTGTTCATATTCACATAGAAGTTATATTGTCATAGATCCTTTAACATGTGGTGCTTGCTCAATAGCTTTTCTAACCAAAAATTCCGCACTAAGTAGAGATACTACTTGTGCATCCAAAAACCCATAACCCAAAATCTTTTTTTGAGAGTCCACCATACCTACCTATGGATTGAGTAAGATCCTTCAAGTAAGTTGTCATCGGTGCAATAAGGCAATAAAAATTGCTTCTAAATGTGTTGGATCATTTAGTGTAAGAGAAAATTGAGCGTTGTACGAAGTTGTGATGGCAAAGTAATAAAAGCGATGGACTGCATAATAAAGGTTGCTCTCATAAGGGGCAGCATAACGTGACGTTCTTTTGTATTAAGGGATTTGGCATACAAACAAATAAGCGCATGACAACCTCTGCTTCCCTCTGCGAAGGGCCTATCTTTTACTTTTATGCATTTACTTTTATGAAGAGTCAAAGTTTTCTTCCCTATTCCTTTTTATTTTCTCTTTTTGCAAGCATCATGTGGTGAGGAAAGATCTAGGCACATATATCCAGTTGGATATGAGTGGGCATGAGTTATTATTGTTGACATCACCCTTGAGGTGAATACGTTGGGAGGCGAAACTATAAGCCCCTATCTTTCTATGTGCCCGGTTGAAATTTTTGTTCATGGTACGTTGTGAGTGTTAGCAATCATAGAAGATTAAATGATGGTTGAGTACGTGGACTTGCCTAAAGGCTCCGATACGTGACCCTTCGTGAAAATATGATGAATTGTAGTTACAAAGTTGACTGAGAACATAGTTTGTTGGTTTTCAATAAGGTTTATGCTTTATACTTCAATGTTGTGATGAATTGTATGCATGATGCTTCTATGTCCATATTTTGTTTTTATCGACACCTCTCTCTCTAAGCATGTGGGCATGTTTTTCGATTTCAGATTTCGCTAGAGGACAAGCGAGGTCTAAGCTTGGGGGAGTTGATACGTCCATTTTGCATCATGTTTTCCTACTGTTATTTATAATGTTTTTATGCATAATAATGCTTTTTGGAGTATTTCTAATGCCTTTTCTCTCATATTATGCAAGGTTTACACAAAGAGGGAGAATGCCGGCAGCTGGAATTCTGGACCTGGAAAAGCTACATCAGAGTTACCTATTCTACACACCTCCAAATGAGCTGAAAATTTACGGAGAATTGTTTTGGAATATATGAAGAATATTTGAGCAAATAACTACCAGAGGGGGCCCAACAGGTGGGCACAACCCACCTGGGTGCGCCAGGGAGCCCAGGCACGCCCTGGTGGGTTGTGCCCTCCTCGGCCCACCTCCGGTGCCCCTCTTCTGGTATATAAGTCATTTTGACCTAGAAAAAAAATAAGGAGAGGACTTTCGGGACGAAGCTCCGCCGTCTCGAGGCGGAACTTGGCCAAGAGCACTTTTGCCCTCCGGCGGAGCGATTCCGTCGGGGGAACTTCCCTCCCGGAGAGGGAAATCATCGCCATCGTCATCACCAACAACTCTCCCATCTTTGGGAGGGCCATCTCCATCAACATCTTCAAAAGCACCATCTCCTCTCAAACCCTAGTTTATCTCTTGTGTTCAATCTTTGTACCGGAACCTTAGATTGGTACTTGTGGGTGACTAGTAGTGTTGATTACATCTTGTACTTGATTACTATATGGTTTATTTGGTGGAATATTATATGTTCAGATCCATTATGCTATTTAATACCCCTCTGATCTTGAGCATGATTATCATTTGTGAGTAGTTACTCTTGTTCTTGGGGTCACGGGAGAAGTCATGTTGCAAGTAATTATGTGAACTTGATATGTGTTTGATATTTTGATGATATGTATGTTGTGATTCCCTTAGTGGTGTCATGTGAACGTCGACTACATGGCACTTCACCATATTTGGGCCTAAGGGAATGCATTGTGGAGTAGTTTTTAGATGATGGGTTTCTAAAGTGACAAAAGCTTAAACCCTAGTTTATGCGCTATTTCATAAGGGACTGATTTGGATCCAAGAGTTTAATGCTATGTGAGGGAGTCCTGGACTAGGGGGTCCTCGGGTGTCCGGTCTATTCGATATGGGCCGGACTGATGGGCCATGAAGATAAAGCAGAAGACTATCCCCCGTGTCTGGGTGGGACTCCTGTATGCGTGGATGGCAAGTTTGGTGTCCGGATGTACTCTTTCCTTCCTTTGTAAACCGACTTTGTACAACCCTGGGCCCCTCCAGTGTGTATATAAACCAGAGGGTTTAGTCCATAGAGGCCATCAGAATAATCATAGGCTAGACAGCTAGGGTTTAGCCATTACGATCTCGAGGTAGATCAACTCTTGTATCCCCTATACTCATTGAATACAATCAAGCAGGACGTAGGGTTTTACCTCCATTAAGAGGGCCCGAACCTAGGTAAACATCGTTTCCCCATTGTCCCCTGTTACCATTGATCCTTAGACTCACAGCTTGGGCCCCCCTACCCGAGATCTGCCGATTTTGACAACGACATTGGTGCTTTCATTGAGAACTCCGTTGTGTAGTCGTGAGAAGCGATCTATGGCTCGCCTTGTCATCAACGACGATATCACCTTTGGAAGGAGCCTAACTTCAGGACAGGTCCTCCAGCTCGGCAGTTTCACCGTGGGTGCCGGCATGGCCATCAAGCCAACAGCGCCCCCCGTGATCGCCAAACATCACCCCCACATCGGTCTCGAACACTCCGAAAAGATGGATCCGGCGGACGTCTCGTCCTTAAACGAGCTGCTAGATCGCATCGCCGCCCAGGGGCTTTCAACGGATTATGATCGGATAAGGCTCAAACCCGACCAGAGGGAAATTAATTCCTCTCCGATCACCCACCTGGTAGCGATCATCGAGGAACGAGCCGAAAACACTTCTTCCCCTAAACTAAAGACCAGCTATGTTCAGGTCTCCGAACCTCTTGGGTCGGACACCCTCCCTTTGGATGAGACTCCGCGTCCCCCGAACTCAGGGTCGGACATTGGGTCCGGGGAGCACTTGGATCTCCCTGGACCCGAACTGGTGACTTCGGAGATTTTACAGGCTCCAGACGCCGAGCATAGACTCAACTCACAGCCTTCGAGCATGTTGGGTACTCCGGCAGGTAGCTAAAAGTGGCGAGGCCATCCTCACCACCGCCACTCCAGAGAAGCATTCTCCGGAGGATGATGATTTTAACGTCCTTACGGTCTTCGAGACTTTCTCCTCAAATAATCAGCGTAAGAGGGCACTCCGCGACCTCGCCGAAGTCCACCAAGTAACCGCAGTAAGCCCATGGAATGACGCGGCAATAACCTTCACCGCTGACGACGAACCAAGGGCCCGATCAGTCCGAGCACCCGCCACTTTAGTCCTAAACCCAATTGTGGATGGCTTTCGACTTACCAAAGTGCTCATGGACGGCGGCAGCGGGCTTAACCTCATCTACGAGGACACGCTCGACAAAATGCAGATCGATAGAACATGCATCGAGCAAAGCAGTACCACCTTTCGAGGTATCATCCCCAGTCGAGGAGCATGATGCTCGGGGAGAATTAAACTAGACGTAGTATTCGGCATGCCTGAAAATTACAGGTCGGAGGACCCGCTCTTTCACATCGCTCCCTTCAATAGCGGCTACCACGCCCTTCTAGGGCGGGGCGCTTTTTTACGCTTCCAAGCCGTACCCCATTATGGGTACATGAAGCTTAAAATGCCGGGGCCCAATGGAATTATCACAGTTACAAGTGATCCGGATACAGCACTCCGTGCCGAAAACAAAACCGCATCCTTGGCCCTTGAGGCACTCTCCGAAGCCCTTGTGGCCGAAGAATTAACCACCCTACGATCCATGGTGGACAAGGATGATGTGATTCTTGATAAGAGACCTAAATCCACCTCTTTCAAGCCAGCAGATGAAATAGTTAAATTTCAAGTGCACCCGACGGATCCTAACAAAACAGCGTCCATCAGAGCACAGCTGGATCCGATGGTAGATGCCGCCTTACACACGTTCCTACGTGAAAATTGGGATATCTTCGCCTGGCACCCTTCGGACATGCCCGGTATCCCACGTAGACTGGACGAACACAGCCTCAACATAATTAAGGGGTTCAAACCATTCAAGCAAATGCTACGGCGATTTTCCGAACCCAAATGACAAGCTATGGGGGAGGAGCTAGCCGCCAGGTTCATCAGAGAAATCAAACACCCGGATTGGCTAGCCAACATGGTCATGGTGCCGAGGAAGGACAAATCTTGGCGCCTTTGTGTCGATTTCAAAGACCTCAATAAGGCTTGCCCTAAAGACCCTTTCCCATTGCCCCGCATTGACTAGATTATTTATGCGCCCACGGGACACGACTCATTGTGTTTCCTCAACGCTTACTCCGGATACCATCAGATTAAAATGAAGGAGTCCGACCAGGCCGCAACGGCATTCATCACCCCGTATGGGCCTTTCTGTTTCAACACTACGCCTTTCGGGCTTAAAAATGCTGGTGCCACTTACCAACGCATGATTCAAACATGCTTGGAAAAACAAATCAGCAAGACAGTAGACGCATATGTGGACGACGTGGTCATCAAGACCAAACACGTCGAATCATTGGTGGACGATCTCCGCCTCACATTTGACAACCTACGAACATACGACATACGGCTCAATCCGGAAAAATGCATCTTCATCGTTCCAGCCGGAAAGTTATTAGGGTTCATTGTCACCCATAGAGGAATTGAAGCAAACCCAGCTAAAATCCGAGCCTTGTCACAATTGGCTATGCCAACAGACCTAAAACAGGTCCAAAAGCTAGCAGGGTGCGTAGCGGCCTTGAGCCGCTTTATCTCCAGATTAGGAGAAAAAGCATTACCACTTTATAAACTGCTCAGACGCACCGACAACTTTGAATGGACGGAAGCGGCCACAGCCGGATTGGAAGAAATAAAAATCATATTAGCAGGCAATCCAATCCTAGACGCCCCAAGTGTTGGCGAGCCTATGCTGCTTTATATCTCCGCAACTCACCAGGTAGTGAGCACCGTACTCGTCGTCGAGCGAGGGGAAGAGGGACATAAATTCCCCATCAAAAAGCCAGTGTATTATGTATCGGAGGTCCTTACACCCTGCAAATCCCGATTCCCTCACTACCAAAAGATAGCTTACGCGGTCTTTATGGCATCCCGAAAACTCCGACACTATTTTCAAGAGTGTTCGATCACGGTGGCATCCAAAGTACCACTTAATGATATTATAAATAACAGGGACGCCACCGGACGCATAGCTAAATGGGCCATTGAGCTCTTACCATTTGAAATAATATACAAGCCACGCCGAGCTATTAAATCTCAGGTGCTGGTCGACTTCATCGCAGAGTGGACGGAAGCTGAGCTCCCCAAAGAGTACAGTTCCTACTCCAACTGGATCATGTACTTCGACGGCTCTAAAATGCTAGTCGGACTGGGGGCTGGCATCATCTTGACATCCCCTACGGGGGACACAGTCCGCTACATGTTGCAAATCATGTATACGGACTCCAATAACGCAGCCGAATACGAGGCACTTCTACATGGTCTCCGCATGGCTGTCTCCATGGGCATACAATGCCTAGAGGTGCGCGGCGATTCGAACCTCACAATATCTCAGGTAAATGGAGAGTTCGATGCAAAAGATCCAAAAATGGCGGCATATCGAAACGCCGTATTAAAAATATCAGCTCGGTTTGAGGGGCTCGAATTTCATCACGTCGCTAGAGACAGTAACCAGGCAGCGGATATACTTGCTCGCATGGGCGCCAAGCGCGACCCCGTCCCGCCTAATACCTTCATGGAAAGGCTCTTCAAGCCATCCGTGGTATGGCAGGACGAGAGCGGAGATGCAAGTACGGACCTGATAACACCCCCATCAGCCGAACATGATACAGGTATCATCGGGGGTTCGGATACCGAAATAACACCCTCTGCTCATAAGATCATGGCCGTTATTGCTCCATGGACTAAACACTTCCTAGCCTACCTTAATAGGCAGGAGCTTCCTCATGATCAAAATGAGGCCCGTCGCATAGTTCGGCATTCTAAAGCCTACAAAGTTCACGAATGTGAACTGTACAAGAAAAGCACTACCGGAGTTCTCCAAAGGTGTATCTCCGAAGAGGAGGGACGGCAACTCTTGGCTGAAATACATGCTAGTCTGGGCGGCCATCACGCCGCAGCTCGGGCCCTCGTAAGCAAAGCTTTCCGGACAGATTTTTTCTGGCCAACGGCCCGAGCAGACGCACAAGCCCTTGTCTAGCGTTGTGTGGGATGTTAGCTTTTCGCCAATCAAAGTCATATGCCTCCCACCGCCTTAAGAACAATCCCCATTACTTGGCCCTTCGCGGTCTGGGGGATCGATATGGTCGGTCCCCTTAAAGGGGGAAGCCATAAAAAGAAATATTTACTGGTTATGGTGGATAAATTCACTAAGTGGATAGAGGCCAAACCAGTAAAAACGACTGAAGCAGGACCAGTGATTGACTTTATATCCGGTGTGGTACACCGCTATGGTGTCCCGCACAATATCATCACTGACAATGGCTCCAATTTCACAGCCGATGAGGTGAAAACTGGTGTGCTAAATTGGGCATTAAACTCGACTATGCATCCGTCTACCACCCTCAAACAAACGGCCAGGTTGAACGGGCCAATGGCCTGATAATGAGCGGCATCAAACCCCGACTGGTGCGCTCCCTACGGGAGTCATATAAACACTGGGTTGAGGAACTCGATTCCGTGCTCTGGGGGTTGCGAACTACACCTAACCGGACAACCGGATATACACCTTTCTTCATGGTGTACGGCGCGGAAGCTGTCCTGCCCTGCGACATTATTCATGACTCACCTTGAGTGCGCATGTACGAAGAGCGAGAAGCCGAGCTTGATCGGCAGGATGACCTAGACGGTCTCGAAGAGGAGCGTGATATTGCACAAGCCCGTTCTGCACTTTATCAACAACAGGCCAGGCGATACCAAAGCAGAGAAGTGCGGGCCAAGACTTATAATGTTGGTGAACTCGTCTTGCGTCTCCCGGAGAAGAAGAAGGATAAGCTCAAACCGAGATGGGAGGGCCCCTTCATCATAGATGAAGTTCTCATAGGAGGAGCCTATCGCCTTCATAACGCATCAGATAATCGCCTTGAGCCAAATCCATGGAACGCTGCTCGGCTCCGACGATTCTACGGATAGTTCGGTCGCATCATTTTTTCTTTTTTGATTAGGTTCCTTTTTTCTCCTCTTCTTTTTTTTTCCTTCTTTTATCCCAGGGTATGCTCGGATCTACCGAACTGTTAGGGGTACACATCTTTAAATGTATACACCCCACTATAACTGGGGGCTTCTTTGACGAAGCTTATTACTGAAAGCTTGTTGCTTACATTGTTTACGTCGTTTGTTCTATACATCTTTTGCCATTATATGCACCACTATGACTTATGTTTTTGCCAAGCTGGGTTGCCTCGCTCCTGTGTTTATACCCTACGTTCCCGATTGTTTGGCTAGGGTGTAAAGGGAGCACCTCTGCGATTGTTACAACCGGGTACTCCAGATCTGTACCACAGACGGGTGAAGCCGAAAGCTAGCGTGCGTAAGGGAATAATTGGTCGGCAAGCAATGATAGATTATTTACGTTTGTGTAATTCTTCTAACAAATACGGGATAGGCTGCTCGTAACTCGGATCAAAGCCTAGGCATGCATACTTAAGCATGCCGACCCAAGGAAAGGAACCCTTAACGGAACTATTTTCCCTGGAAGATGTTTCTTACGTTAAAAAGTAATATAACATAACTCCCGGAACAAATTTTGTCTGTTCGAGCAACATGACTGGATTGCCTGGTTTCCGGACATAATGAATGTTTATTACATTCTAACATGGTATCCGGAAACACTCCAACTTCTTGGTTTGGAGGTTGAAGCCGAAGGCCTGCGATGACAAATTTTGACAAGTTCGGTTGGAGATAAGTTCGATGATAAAGTAGATTGACACATTGAATCGAACGCCTACTCTTTATCTATGTCATCTATAAGACTGCTTAAGCTACAGTCTTCTTGCGAATATTTCACAGCTATCATCACTTGGTCATATACCAAGTTCACAGGAATCTCTTTTCCGTCCGGTCCCTGCGGTCCAACTCAGGCCATACGATTCGGATCAAGCCCGGTGTAGCGCGTCTTCACCATTGGTCATGCCTCTCTTGCACCTTCCCGGCATGCTGACGTCTTCCATCGCTCAAAACGGCGCCGGGCACCTTTGAACAGGTTTGCCAACCCCTCCATACTTTCTGGAGGGGCATTGGATGGCCATAAGGCCTTGGCCATACTTCTCATGGCTTTCCGGGCCCGCTCATGCACTACGAATAGCTCTTTTAAAACGTCGCCTCGGAATCCGGATACTTCTTCTTCATGACGCCCAGTTAACAGACCTGCAAGAGCAGCATTATAACACTCCGAATTACAGGATAATATGAGTAACTTGGATGGTTCAAAGGTCATACTGAATATGCCGCCTTTTAACTTTTTATTATCTTTTTGAGCGTCCGATAATTGAGCCTTTAAGCTCTTTATCTCTTCGGCTTTAGCTTTGTCCGGCTCGTTTCAAGCTCCTGGGACAGTGCGTTGTTCTTCTCTTTGAGGAGCTGCGGTCATAACGATCCTTAAATCGGTTGGCCTAAACCGCTTCAAGTCTCAGGGGCTACTGGCATATATCTATTAAATTTACACAAACCATTACCTACATATCTTTTGAAAACAGGTGGGCAACTCCAGCAAGTCCGTCCCAGGCGGCTCGGATATATGCATCCACGGTGCTGAGGGCATTAAATTCTTGCTCCGTAAAAACTAGAGTGCGCATGGTCTCTTTCAGTCGTCGATGATTCATCATGCTCTCTACTTCGGAATTTGTGACGGATACGTCATCCGAATCTTCATGAGGTGGATGAATTGGCGCTGCATCCGTATTGGCTCTTCTCCAGGTTGATGAGCCCGGCACCGGATTAGCTGATGATCGGCTAACAGGGATTTTCGACATGGTTCGCCGTGTGCTCCTCCTAGAATAAGATGGGAGGAGAAATATTACAATCTGGTTTTATGCCTAGGCATATATTAAAGGTTATACCTCTTTGATGAAGGAGGGGGTTCGACGGTGCTCCCGGTTTCCTTTCGTTTTGAAGGCTCACCCTGCAAAGATGCTACCTTCCAAGGGACCGCCCTCGATGGCGTACGGCTCACCGAGCGCCGATCCTATAAAGCACGATTCAGTGTGATGGGTGAGGTGCAAGTGGGGACTCCTCTTTCTGAGGATGATGTCCGAATACTTACCTTAGAGAAAGGGAGAAGGCCAGGGTAGTCAGCCGTAATGGCCACTTCCGAACCGTCAAGGCTTGCTTGATAAAAGACTCCATCATCAAACTCTATAAATATATTCGGATCCTCGCAGAGGCCGGGATCTTCGTGGCGAGCATAGTCCTCTGGTTGTGGGGAGGGGCAGTGCACATTTTCGACGACCTTCCTCCATGTCTGTTTTAAAAACGACCAAAACAATTCGATTAGTATGCCTCGATACTGAGGTAGGACAATGCTAATAATCAAAAAACTCACCCATTCAATGGGGCTATACATGGAGAAACCTTCCTGAGAATTTAAACGAAGGAATTCTTCTTTCTCCCCCTTATAAAGATCTGCCAGAATGGCGGCTAGAGCGGCGGGGGTATCCGGGCCCTCGCGCCTATAGCGAGATGCGTCGTCCTCTCCGTTGTAACACCATAAAGGGGTCACTCTGGACTGAAAGGGCTGGATGCATCGCTTTATCGCGATAGCCATGACTTCGATTATTGAGAGTCCGGAATGGGGAAGTAACCTGACCTTGCTGACCAACTTCCTTACTTCCGCACTGTCTTCTTCTTTGGGGCTTCGGGGGCGCCAGTTGAGGCATTTCTTTAAAGGAGCACTAGAGAATTCGGGAAGTCCACATCGAACTGGGTCCGGAAGGGGAACATCCTCGATATAAAACCATTCCGAAGCCCATTCTTTGGATGCCTTCTTGGGAGTTCCGACGAGGTAACCTGATCCGGCTATGCGCCATACTTCGGCACCGCCCACTTTAAATATAGAACCCCCTTGATGACGAGGGACGAGGCAAAAGAACTTTCTCCATAGTTTGAAATGAGCCTCGCAGCCTAAGAATAGTTCGCAGAGAGCGACAAAACCAGAAATGTGCAGAATAGAACCTGGTGTGAGGTTGTGCAGCTGGATCCTGTAGAATTCCAATAGACCTCTGAGGAAGGGGTGGATCGGGAATCCTATGCCCCTCAGAAGAAACAAGACGAAGCACACCCTCTCCCCCTTGTTGGGATTGGGGATGTTCTCTACTAGCACATCATTGCCAATCGAGGCCAATCCCGCCCACACGAAGACTAGATCTGCGGGAGGGAGATATCCCAGCGTCTGAAGTCGATTCAGCTGAAAGTGAGACACTGAGCAGCTTCGCCAATCACCCGTTTGAGGGCCATGAGGGCGCGAGGAAGAGACGGGAGCGCTCGCCATGTTTTGATTTTTCGTGGTTTGTTTTGATGCTCTTTACGCGATATGGGATGGCATTAGGAGATCTAACCTCCTTATATAGATACCGCCCTTGCATGATAAGGGGCTTATTTGTAAAAAATTATGGACTGTTCACATTCGCCCGACGCGTGGAAATCGAGGCGACGACAGGGAGGAATCATAAAGGCAGAACATGGAGGTCAAAACCTGACTGTCGTCAATTTGTAGTATGATGAAGAACCCGCCTTGCAAAGCCGAAGACATAAGCCGGATACTACATCGTCATTGAAGGCAAGTTCGGGGGCTACTGAGGGAGTCCTGGATTAGGGGGTCCTCGGGTGTCCGGTCTATTCGATATGGGCCGGACTGATGGGCCATGAATATAAAGCAGAAGACTATCCCTCGTGTCCGGGTGGGACTCCTGTATGCGTGGATGGCAAGTTTGGTGTCTGGATGTACTCTTTCCTTCGTTTGTAAACCGACTTTGTACAACCCTGGGCCCCTCCGGTTTGTATATAAACCGGAGGGTTTAGTCCGTAGAGGCCATCAGAATAATCATAGGCTAGACAACTAGGGTTTAGCCATTACGATCTCGAGGTAGATCAACTCTTGTATCCCCTATACTCATCGAATACAATCAAGCAGGACGTAGGGTTTTACCTCCATTAAGAGGGCCCGAACCTGGGTAAACATCGTGTCCCCATTGTCCCCTGTTACCATTGATCCTTAGACTCACAGCTTGGGGCCCCCTACGTGAGATCTGCCGGTTTTGACACCGACACTATGGTTATATTTTATCTTAATATTTTTCTCGTAGTTGCGGATGCTTGCGAGGGGGTTAATCATAAGTAGGAGGTTTGTTCAAGTAAGAACAACACCTAAGCACCGGTCCACCCACATATCAAATTATCAAAGTAGCGAACACAAATCAAACCAACATGATGAAAGTGATATGATGAAATTCCCGTGTACCCTCAAGAATGCTTTGCTTATCATAAGAGACCGTTTTGGCCTGCCCTTTGCCACAAAAGGATTTGGCTACCTTGCTGCATATTATTTGCCGTTACCGTTACTTGCTCGTTACCATTACCGTTACTTGCTCGTTACAAATTATCTTTCTATCAAACTACTTGTTACCGACTATTTCAGTGCTTGCCGCAAATACCTTGCTGAAAACCACTTGTCATTTCCTTCTGCTCCTCGTTGGGTTCGACACTCTTACTTATCAAAAGGACTACGATTGATCCCCCATACTTGTGGGCCATCACCCACCGCATCGGAGTCGGAGGCCAATTCCACTAAGGAAGCGGCTAAAGGTACTCATGTTTCTTCCCCTCATGACAAGAATGGGATGGGAACCTTTGCCTTGGTTCCCCCTCCCCTGGTCTATGGAGGACCGGTCCCTACACCGCACATTAATCATCTCGGTCCTCCTCCTAAGCTTGTTAAGGGTGATTTTGCTAATTGGGTTTTTTGCATCAAGTCTCATTTGAATCACAGCTCAACAAACCTTTGGAGAATCATTGAGCAAGGCTTCTACCCGCATGATCCAAACAATCTCACCCCAAGAGAAGAAGTGGACAATCAATACAATCACTCCGCCTTGTTCATCCTTCAAGACGCGGTTCCCCCCGAAGATCTATCTCGCGTGCGTCCCTTCACTCGTGCAAAGGATTGTTGGGAACACATCATATCTTTGTACAAGGGGAGCTCAAGCATTCAACGGTCCAACTTTGAAGTAGTCCTTGATGAGGCCAATGAATTCGTGATGCTAGAAGATGAGGATCCGCGTGATCTCTACCGGAGGGTGACAACTCTTGCGGTTGCTCTCCAAGATCATGGGAGCAAGGATACGGATGACAATTGGATCAAGCGCAAGTTTCTCAAGGCCATCATGCCATTCAACAAGGTCATGTCCTCCGGGATTAGTCAAACGCCAGATTTCCACACTTTAACCTCAAGTGAAGTGTTGGATGAGTTTATTGCCATGAACATCATGAACAAGACCGCCGACAATGCTCTTGCTCGTGTCCGGTCAAAGAAAGGCTCACCCACTCTTGCCTTGAAGGCTAAGGCCATTCCGGAAGAAGAAGAGGAGGAAGAAGAGGATAGTTGCCCCGAGGACACCAAATATGCTTACCATGAGCACATGGCTCTTGCGTCAAGGCAATTTTGGAGCAACAAGAGGAACTCAAGGCCCAACTTCACCAAGAACAACTCAAGTGGCTCAAAGAACAAGCAACGTGGGAGAACTTGCTACAATTGCGGCAATGTGAGTCACTTTGTGGCGGAGTGCCCTTATGAGAAGAGGGAAGACAATGGTGGCAAACTCATTTGCAAAGACAAAACCAAGTCGTTCCCAAGCAAGAACAACTTCACCAAGAAGACACCTCCAAAGGGCTTGGTGGCACATGAAGAGTATGCCTCCGATGATGATGATGAAGACACAAGTGGTGAAGGAATGGCAATGGCAACCGTGGCCATAGCCACATCTTGCCCCTCCAAGGTGTCTCTCTTTGGGGCCCACAACGAGAACACCATTACCAAGTGCCTCATGGCCAAAGGTATCAACAAGGTAGCCTCAAACATCAAAACCACCATCACTAATACTCCTTCATTGTTATATTGTGCTGATGATAGTGAGGTGATGAATGTTGATGAAAATGAGTTTACCATGTTCGTGAGTAAGCTTAAGGGTGAATCGAAGAAGCACTTTGTTGCTCTCTTGGAACAACTTGGTGAGGCCAATGATATCATTGAGTCCCATGAGGATACTATCTCCAAGTTGGAGGGGCATAGTCATGACTATGCTGATGAGATTGCGGATCTTTCCATAGCTCTCGAGGAAGAGCGAGGTCTTCGTTTGACTCTTGAGGAGTCACACAACATTGAAGGAACTTGATCATGCTATTGTTCTTACTCGTGTGCTTAAATATGAGAAAGTTGCACTTGGGGTTGGCCATGATAGACTCAAGGAAGATTTTGATACACTTCACAAGGCTCACAAGGTCTTGAAGGGTGTTCATGCTTCTCTCAAAGAGTCTCATGATCAACTCCAAATGAAGCTAACCAAGGAGATTTCCACGTGTCCTCCTTTCATTCTAATTGATAATGCCCATGCTACTAACCCTTGTTGTGAGCATGTGCATCTTCTAGAGAAGTTGAAAGAGCAACTTGAGAAGGGCCTTGTGACATGCATACAAGGCGAAAAGAACCTCAATGACCTTGTGAGTAACCAAAAGGAAGTTGTGGGAAAGGAAGGACTTTGGTTTGTGCCCAAGTCAAAGAAGAAGAACAACAACAAGACCAAGCAACCTCTTCCGCTCAAGGAAACTTTTGTCAAGGCGGGTGAGGGTACTCATGAGAAGAAGAAGAACAAGGAAGTGGGTGGTAATGCCAAGAAGGGCAAAACTGCCCCTATCAACAAAGCCGACGACTTTAACCCCTCTTATGTTTTATGCCGTGCTAGTGATGGGCATGTTTATGCTAAATTCATTGGTTCTTATTATGAGTACATTGAATGGTCTATTTGGGTTCCTAAGACCCTTGTTACTAACCTCAAAGGACCCATTCAAGAATGGGTACCTAAATCCAAGCAATTATCTCTTGTAGGAGTTTGCTTCCAGTGGAGTGTCATGGTTGCTTGATAGTGGAGCAACAAATCATATGACCGGGAGCAAGGACTTGGTGGTGGATGTGCATCCAATTCCATCTATGCCCACCCATGTCCAATTCGGTGATGCGTCGACATCTAAGGTATTGGGACTTGGCAAGGTGGTCATCTCTCAAGATTTATCTATTGAGAAGGTCATGCTTGTTGAGCCCCTTGCATACAATTTGCTTTTCGTTCATCAACTTGCACTTATGGGCTTTGCAACATTCTTTGATCTTGATACCGTGGCCCTTTTGTGGAGCAAGACTCTTAAAGTAGCTTTTGTTGGGCATGTCGAGAACGGTCTCTATGTGGTGAACTTTTCGGAGCGACCCACTAAGACCGTGACTTGCCTAATGGCTAAAGTTGATGTGGGTTGGCTTTGGCATCGCCGACTAGCCTATGTCAATATGAGATCTTTGCAAAGTCTCCTCAAAGAGGATCACATCCGTGGACTAACAAATGTGAGTTTTGCCAAAGACCATGCGTGCAGTGCTTGTATCGAAGGAAAGCTTCATGAAACGGCTCACCGTCCCTCGACTATCATCTACTCGAAGAGGCCCTTGGAGCTCCTTCACATGGATCTCTTTGGTCCTCCATCCATTGATAGTCTTGGTGGAAGAAAGTATTGCTTGGTAATTGTGGATGACTACTCAAGATATACATGGGTATACTTCTTCAAGAGGAAGAGTGAGATTCAACAAACCATCATCAACTTTGCAAATGAAGCTCAACGTCTACATGAAGCAAAGATTTTGATGATTAGAAGTGACAACGGCACCGAGTTCAAGAACTACACCTTGGATGAGTTTCTTAGTGACGAGGAGATCAAGCACCAATATGCCGCAC